>CAJUYH010003995.1:0-29305 GCA_910591685.1 Galerucella tenella | reverse complement strand
GTTTTTTAGACAAAAATTGTGGAAAAAGAACTAAAAACAAAAAAATTTATCACATCGGCGATTTGAACCGCCATACTTCAGGTTTAACTTTTAAATTTCTCGAGCCCCTACCCTGCTGGTTATCTCCTACACAGTATGTATTAGAAAGTGGTATGACTTTTTTAAACATAACTATCCATTTTTTTAATAAACCAGAGCAAATTTAAGACTATTAAGAGTGCATTTGAGCTCATTTTTTAACGTTCTTCCCAAATCTGTTAGTATTTTTTTTATTGGTGAACCATCTTACCTATTTAAAGCACGCCTCGGCGTGTTTAAAATCAAACTTTAAAACACTCGCGTTTTTTAAAGTTACCATGGCAACATCAACAACTCGAGAAACGAAGTCTAAAAATGAAAATTATTTTATTATTGATCTGACAGGAGTACTTTGTAACGTCAAAACCTTCATTTGAACAATATTTAACAATTTCAATTTTATAAATAAAAATGGAAAGTACAGTTGGTATTGTTTAAGATATTATAACATTTCGATTTTTCAAATCGGAGGAAATGGTATTTAAATCAATACTGTTAACATTCTCAGAACTCAATGAGGTTGAACTTCTATCAAAATGCAAATTAGTTTATGTTTTCCTCATTTCCATGAAAACGCAATTCAACCATTTTACGTTATTAGTTTTTATTTCCATTTCTTGTTGTAGTAGTAATAGATACCAGTATTTATAATTTCAAAGTGCACCAATAAAAAAAATAACGTGAAGTATTCGTGGATAACTTTGCAGTGCATTTGAGCTCGTTGCAAATGAAAACTGTTTTAGCTAAATTGTTCAAATATGCTTTTTCGGTATATAAACTATCCTGAACTGAAGTAAAAAGGAAATTTTCCGAAATTACCGGATTCGCGAAATACAATTTTTTTATTAAATAAATAACACTTATTTATGAAAACAGCTTAGTAACTTTAAAACTTTGAGTAAAATATTATTAATGTGGCCACCATTATTGTTTACCACTTCTTTAGTCCTCTGCGCTATAAATTGATAGCCCCATTTATTACACCCTGTTCAAATGTGTTCCAAACAAACTGCATTCTTTCTTTGAGCTGCTCGATTCCTCAAATTTAATAATCAACCGGATTTAATTCTGGGCTGTTAGGTGGACACATTCATACTATTTTTCTCTAAGTTTTAAAGTTACTAAGCTGTTTTTATAAATGTGTTATTTGTTGAAATGTTATTTAATAAAAAAATGGTATTTCGCGAATCCGGTAATTTCGGAAAATTTCCTTTTCACTGAAGTGTTCTGGATAGTTTATCTACCAAAAAAGCGTATTAGTACAATTTTAGCTAAGACAGTTTTCATTTGCAACGAGCTCAAATGCACTGTTATATAATTTTTTTCAAAAGTCCCAACCTCCACATTATTTTTGCTTCCAAATTTACAGTCATGTTAAGGTTATTGGCCCTGCAAAAAGAAAACGAATCGCCCAAAAAACAAAAAAAATATTTTCAATTAAAAAATGTACTCCTTTATTCCGGCCCACAGTGTAGGTACATTTTTTTAACCCTATATTTTATGAAACCATCATAAAATGCTGTTCAATTCATCTTTAATATTCCCTCAAACTTAACTAGACAGTTTTGGAAATATTCTAAATCTCATAGTACAATATGTATTTCATTTAAATCAAGGTTCCTAGGAAGTAATGTACAAATTACCATACCAGTTACAACACTATAAGCCCTTTTAAACAATTTCTATTTTATTTTAGCTTAAAGTGCCTTGACAGCGCTGGTCATTGGTACCAAAAAGAATAGTTACATAGGTTAAATAAGAATTTTTTTTAATTATATATTATGGTGGAGACGAGTAGCTTTCAGAAACTGTAAGACTTTCTTGATCTCGGTGATGATATGTAACGGAAAATTATTTGCAGTCAGCCAGTATGTGCTTATCACTATATCACTACAGCTATGACAAACAGGACGATTTCCTGAAGACATTAGATATCCATGTGTGAATTTGGTGTGGCTTATTCGGATTCTTCCGATTATAGTAGCCTCTCTCCGAGTTAAAACGTTGAGGGCGAGAGGGAAAGTAGGTGGATATCATGAAATGCTGTCATGCTATTACGCAATAGATGTCGCCAAGATTCTTGCATAAGGTCTTTGAAGTGGGACTTGAGGTCGGTTTTGATTTGAACGATGTGTTTTGGGTTGTGGCGGTCCGCAGTTTCGTTACCATAACTTTTATTCATCAATCAAACTTAAAACTTGTCGGTTTTCAATTTTAATGATTTACATTTTACATGAAATTTTTCATCGTTCTATGCGTGATATTGGTTTTCTCCAATCTCTCCACCATAATCCATGGCGTGAAGGCCGATTAACAATGTTGATTTGGGCTTCTAGCCATTTTGAAAACGACTGACTGAGTATGTTTCGGAACTTTTTCCACTTTTTAGCCTCTATGTCAGCCACTAATCAATATTTTCTTACATTTTTGTTTTACTCATGAGAGAATATTGCATTTTATAAAAGATTTTTTTTTTAAATTTTGGATAACAATCTTTTTTTGGACAATCTGTATGATATTAACAATACATTTGTTAAATTAGCAAACTGGTTACACAAGAATAGAATTCAATAGAATCCAGTTGACCACAGGACCACACCGAGTAAAGTTTCAAAGATTAAAATTTTCTTTAAAGCTGCTGTCACTAATATTTACACTTGACAAGTTGAAGTTCTAAGAATCAAACGATTGTATCGCAATATTCAAACCTTTATAATATTAACGAGGACCATTCCAATTTTCGCCAAAGGCTCCTTACTTGGTCACAAAATGATATTTCTTTGAATATTATATTATAATAATGAACATTGAGTATGTGCGAGATCTAAATTGAATTAATTTTTTCAACAATATTGGATGGCGATAGCAGATTTTGGTGATATATCTAAAAAATGAATCTTTACAATCTATTCAGTAAATTTAAATGGCCATATCTCCCATTGCATGAGTCGTACAAACAAACAAAAAACGCATTTGAAATGTCATCTCAACGAGCTTCAAACAGATTTTTCGTAAAGCTCAAAAAATCGCTTAAAAATGAGGATTTTTTGGGTGAAAATCGAAGTTTTTCATGCCCAATAATATCTCGGAAGGGGTGCATCTCATTAAAAATTAAAAAACAACTTTCCTTTTCAAAAACCGGCAATGTTTCCGAGAAGGCCGAATTCACGTCGATTCAACGAGCAAAAAAAAATATGTCTTCGATTTTTCTGAAACTTCTGAGATCATATTCTATTTACGATTTCATGAGACATATGTTTTTTCTTTTTTCCAAAAAACGTTTTTGGAGCCCTGCGTTGCATCAGGTCAAAGTATACATAGTAAAGCCGTTTTCCATTGTGATATATGATTCCGATGTATTTTTTTTAGTAGAATACGATGGCGCTATTGAATTCATCATAGGGCGTGCCTGAAAAGCGCTAGAAGCCAAAGACTACGTGAAAAAAGTGAAAAAATGACATTCTGTGTTTGCAAGGTTGTATCTCTGAAAAGAAAAAAGTTGGCATATTGCTGTTTAGCCCAAAAGATAGCTTATATATATTCGAGAATAACATATCCAACATTTGCGTTAATCGAAAGCTCTTTTTACAGTTTTTTCAATTGTGGAAATACGAAAAAAGCATAATAAAGCTGATTAAATTACGCACATTCAAAAAAATGTAGTTTTCAGTTTTCGAAATAACGGCTTCACGATTTATACTTTGACATGGTGCTACATGGCTCCAAAAACGCTTTTTTGAAAAAAGAAAAAACATGTGTCTCATGAAATCGCAAATAGAATATGATCTCGGTCTCAAAGTTTCAGAAAAATCAAAGACATCGATTTTTTCACGGCGTGGAATCGGTCATAGGTAGGTTTATTTTGGTATATTTTTATTTTTGTCCCCCCCCCCCACTTCTAAGGCCCACCTTAACAAAATTCAATTTCCTCCAAGGGCTCTATTTTCGAACTCATGTGAAAAGATTCACATGTGAAATTATTCCACTACTTATTTTCACATGCTTGTTTGAAACGGTATTCTCGGTGATAGTGGAATGTATTTTCCAATGGATATGGTCTTGATACGTATGTCTAATATTAAATAAATATTGACCAATCATGTTTTATCATTTTGGAGTTATTGTGTTGAGATCCCTGGGCTAAATTGACATCGACATCAATACTAAAGAATTATGGCGGATCAAGTTTTAGTTTCAAAAAATAGAAGGAAAACTGGACATGTCTCTGATACACAAAAAAACATGCTCATTACTTTTATTGAAAATGACCCACAATTGCGAACTGGGAAATTTACAAATAGTTTCACATATAAAGAGTAACAAGAACGATGGAAGTACACACTACCTCTTTTGACAATCTAAATAACTTTATAAACTGATTATCACTTAGGTTTATGAAAGGATCTCCTGCTATGTCTTTCCACCTTGACCAAAAGTCTCTAGGTGGATTATTTTCCAACATCTCCACCTCTTCCAAAACTTCCAAATGATAAAGTAGAATAGCTTCCTCCATTAGAAGTTTTAAAACAAAACAAAACGCCAAAGATTGAAAAACACAAGATGTGCTACTGCTGAGAAAGTCACTTTGGTTTGGATCTTTGTATGAATGTATGAATATTCTTTGGTTATGTTTATTGTGTGTAAAATAATAATGACATAATGACATAATTATATTCACATTGGCATTTACCATGTGAAAATATTCGTAGACTTTTTGTGTGAAAATATTCACGTGGTTCTGTGGAGAATACCGAATTTAATATTTCCATGTGAAAATTATTTTCACCCATGTGAATAAAAGTCGAGAATCGAGCCCCAGGTGGCTGCTTTTATTTTCGAATTGATTAGCCCAAAATGTACCTCCTTGCTTGCAGGGGCGCATATACGGGCGTACATGAACTGCGGACCAAAAACCATAAATGATTTTCAAAATTTGTCATGTGTTTTTAATGACCCATGAATTGCGGACCAAGTCGAAAGAGAAGGGCTGCATCCTTGTTTTCTATGATAGATTTGAGTGTGTAGTAGTTTGATGTACGTATTTGTGAGGAAGGCTGCATCCTCGTTTTACGTAATAGGTTTGAGTATGTAGTAGTTTAATGTACGTATTTGTGAGGAAGGCTGCATCCTCATTTTCCGTAATAGATTTGAGTGTATAGCAATTCGATGTACATATTTGTGAGGAAAGCTTAGTTCGCAATTCATGGTTTTTAAAAGAGGGGTCTTCTTGGTTTGGTCCGCAGTTCGAGTACGGAATTATTAAAATCAGGTAATCGGTCCGCAATTCGAGGCCGCCGGCATATACGGGGGGGTAATTACCCCACCTCCCAGTAATAAAGATCAACTGCAGTGATTTTTTGTTCGATCCGGCAGCAGCGCTTTCTTACTTTCGACGACTGAGTGCCACTAGCTACAAGGACAAGGCACAAGTTTTTACAGACAAAATACTTTTCATCACAAAATTTTTTAAAGTCTCACTTAAATATTGCCTCTACCCCCCCCCCTCCCAGACTCAAACTCTGGATGCGCCACTACTCCCAACATTCTTTTTATTACTTTGATGTCATATATCGATGTCTCGCGTTTAAATTTTGTACAAAGGCTGATAATATAATAGTCTTCCGTATTCCATATTCAAATTTCGCTGACAAACGATACGAGGGTCGAAAAAATTGAAAAATAACAATTTTCAAACAAAATTCCCAACATTCTTCTCATTACTGTGATGCCACATATCGATGTCTCGCGTTGAAATTTTGCACAAGGGTTGATATATAATAGTCTTTCCTATTCCACATTCACAATTTGCTGACAAACGATACGAGGGTCGAAAAAATTGAAAAAAGAGAATTTGCGGAAAAATCTCCCAACCAGGTGCGAATATACGGGGGGTAATGGGGGTAATTACCCCCCCCCCCAAAGAATAAAGATCAACTGCAGTGATTTTTTGTTCGATCCGGCAGCAACGCTTTCTTACTTTCGACGACTGATTGCTACACTAGCTACAAGGACAAGGCACAAGTTTTTCTGTCACAGACACAATACTTTTCATCACAAAATTTCTTAAAGTCTCACTTAAATATTGCCTCTAGGTACCCCTCTCCCAGACTCAAACTCTGGATGCGCCACTTTTTGCTTGGATTATATTCATATTAATCACAAGATATGTCACCATTTGATCTAGCCAAAATATTAAACATCAGGTAATCACATTAAATATAAACTCCGTCATTCTGGTATCTTAGAATCTGTAATATGACCATTGTTCAATTTTATAAATCAACTCCAAAAATAAATTTTTTTTAACACAATTAAATAAAGAATATCAAATGAATTTATAATCAATCAACAATAAACTAATTTACCTAAATTTATCCACACACCCCTAACATCCTTGAATAGTCAATTTAATTTTACGGTAGGATTCCTCCATTTTCAGATATGAGAAATGCCAAAAGATAAAATGGCCGCGAAAGCTGTACTGAATAAATGATGACAAACAATTCGAATTACGGGTCCCTGCGGTCGAACTAATAACGAGGGGTGAAAAAATCCGTAATCCAAGGCCGCTTCTGATTCCTTCCTGAATGTGCAAATGTGTGTCAACCCTTTTAGATAGCTTATGCTGACTCATTCACTTGCAACCTACCCTCATAACATATCGACAAAACCAACACAAATAACTGCAAAACTAGGAAGATATTGAGTATGTCCGTGTATATCTAAGCCAGTAACGGATTTAAAATATTTAATCATTTTTCATAGCTTCTTCCTATCAAGTTAATGTTTTTCCATCTTCTGTTGAAGATTTAATCACCATTCAATTTTTTTTGACATTTATTAGGTTAATTATTAGCCAAATAGGGGACAATACCTTACGAATGAACAAAAATGCAATTATAAAAAAAATTTCATATGACTTATGTTAATTTATATTGAAATATTTCCATTTTACAGAACTATGATTTTATGTTTCCCAAAAATGATGTTATATACATTGATATAGTATTAATATATAAGTATATTCTGCATGAAAAATAGTTTCTCTCCGATTGGCAGCAAATATTAATTTTGCTGACACTTATCAATCAACAAAGTATTACGTTTCCTGTCTAGGCAGCAAAGTGATTATACTCAATTGGAATAAAACATTTGACGTAAACATTTATTAGCAATTATTACATAACACTTTTAACAAGAATTTAAAAACATATGTTTAGTTGTTATTAACATTGATGGTAAAATTACTACAATTTTGAACGATTAGGCCACCTTTTCTTTCCTCAGATAATTTGCAAATACAATATCCTCCTATATCATTATGAACAATCGGAGAAAAAATTATATGTTCAACTCGGCAGTCAATCTACTACTTTGCTGCTTAGTTAAACAAATAACTATTTCTTCTATACTTTGCTTCAGAGATGTCTATGACAAACTAAGACTACACTTGAGCTAGTATTGTTTATCTGTAATAGAAATGACCTGGTATTTAATACTAAAACCGCGTCATACGAAAACACCATCTTGACTAATAACGAAGATTTCAATACACATGTTCGGGGAAATTGAATTGCAGTGCGATTGGGAGCCACCACTGCCCATCTACATTGTGGAGTTGAAGCTAGAAGAAAAAGAGATCAGGAAGATTTAGCACAGACTACAAGTGAGGATACGATGGGAAGAGCAGCGAAGAAGAAATGGATCAATACAGTGATTCAACCGCCAGCTATTCCACCTAGGAGAGACGACAAGCTGAGTTAGCACCAAGTGTGGAAGACTACACCGTTCCAACGACTGCTTAAGACATAGAGATAAACCAGCCACCACTGCAAACTGCCAAGGAGAATACCCAGCGAACTACAAATAATAATAGGATTACAAAGAAAACGACGATGATCACACATGACAAAGCAGCAGATTCTTGATCAGGTGACAATACTGATAGCACAGCTAGTATCCCAAAGTTACCGAAAAGGGAAAAAATAAAAGAAGGGGATCCATCTAGGTGAAAGCCCGGCACATCTACAATAGGATTATTCGCAACTAAAACTGAATCAGCTTTAACAAGTGGAACCTCGCAGCTAATCATTTTTTTTCCATTTTGGGAGCCGTTCAGATGCCGGGAGCACTGCAGCCTATTGGCTTATTGTACTCTGCTCCCATATTTAGTCCACCCATCCAGTTATCCTCGTACCTTCGAGTAGACGGTATAGGTCCATTGGAAGTGTGCCATATACTTCAGGTGGCACATTGGCCTCTCCGAAGATTGCCCGTCTCCTCGAGTACAGTGCCTCACAGTCAGACAAGATATGGGTCACGGTCTCGATCTCCATGCCACATAGTCTGCAGCTGAGGTCCTCGCGCAGCTAATCATATAGAAGCAGCATAAAAAACACCCAACATTTTTGAAAATTTAAATGAGACACTAGTATACGATAACGGACATTGTAGGCTGAGGAAACATATGCACACAATTGGCCTGGCAGATGACAGCCTGCGCGGCTATCCAGGTTCTGTCAGGAAGAAGACGAAACCGCGGAACACATACTCTGTGAGTGCGAAGGCCTAGCATGGGTGCGGTTTCACTTATTCGGAGAAGAAAAACCGAGGGCAGAGAGCTACGCAAGGGAGGCGGTATCCATGCTATTGAGTCTAATAAAAAGAATAAAGCTAGATATCGAGCTCTAAATATGGTGAGGACCACAATAGATCTGCAAAGGTCGCAGTGGGATAGGACAAAGAGCGACTCCAATTCTAATCTAGTATACGATATACTGGAAGTCGTAACGTTTATTTTATATCATTTATTACGAATTTTCAGAGGGGGTCAGCAACCTTTCGACTTCCCAACTTTTTTTGAGGATCACATTAGCAAGATATGGAACGCCGCTGCAATTAAACGTCAATTCCTTAACTTTTTGGCCTTTTTGTATTTCTTTCTTTTAACATTTTGGTTTGGAACACACAGCTGCCCTTTTAAATAACAATTTCAAAGTATTGAATTATTAAACTCCACATTATTATTACATTACATAACAATTCATAAACAAGCAAGATATTAATTCAACAAGTGTTAAATATTTAATAATAAAGTTGTTTCTCTACAATCACAATGAAAAGAAGGCTTTTTCGCTTACCATTGACAACGAAAAATTGACGTTTCTTGAGAAGAATTACTTTACGCTTGCCGAGCGTAAAAAATTTCAAAAAGCTTGTTGCCCATAACAACCGATACTACAAGCACAATTGTATTGACAGTGACAGTGGGGATCATAGAGCAACCAGTATAAAGTATTTGACAAGTACTTGAAATAAGAGATATTAATTTTGTCAATAATTATTTATAATATATATATATATATATATATATATACGAAACTTAAAAATGGGTGTGGAGAAGGTATATTCAAGTGATTGTAGAAAAAATGTTGTATGTATTGCGAGCTAAAAGTGAAAATATTGTTCTCAAGCAATTATCCCTTGCTTTCGAACAATAATTCCTCACTTTTCGCTCTTAATACATAAATAACTATTTTGATGTATAGTTTGATAATTCATTATTTTGACGTTGACATTTAAAAGGGTGGATAATAATATGTATCTTTCAAACCAAAATGTTTACAAGGGAATATAAAAAGTTTAGGAACAAAGGTTTAATTCCAGAAGAGTGCCATATTTTGTTAAAGGAAACCATCAAAAAGAGTTGGGGGGTCAAAAGGGTGCTAGCCCCCTATGAAATTCATAATAAATGAAAATAAATTAACGCCACTGTATCCAATTCATGCTCATACAAAATGTTTATTGTTTCAAGGTTGCCGTTTCCATTTTGAAATGAATTATACTTTGATTCACGATATGTAAAATTTGTGGACCAACTACAACTAAACATAATTTACTAGTCCGTTACTGTTTTATTTATAGATAGACGGATAGACTAACCCTTCCGTTTCCGCAAATCTCGACATGTGGGAGAATAAATGGGCAAATATGTGGGTGGGATTATTTGACAATATTTCATTAAAACGGAATTTTCGATTGTCTATCAACCTTTTATTGTTAGCAGATATGATTAGTTTATTAATAAATATTTTAGTGTGCAAGTTTAATGAATAAACAACGTGAAATTTGAAAAAAATTGAGTTGTTCAATAAAAAAATTATACAAATAGTACCGAATTTTGGTAATCCATTGATGTATATTTTATATGTGACCTTCTATGTATAATTTAAACTTAGATTACAAATCAGTACCGCTAAATTATATGTAATGAGAGCAATCGATAGAACTGAGGGTGTTTGTCAGAAAATATTTTATATAAGAGAAATAATTTTCTTTTGGATACATCACCACTAAACTTTTTTTAAAACAGATTTTATGGCAAAAACTTATTACATTTTCTCCACATTTCATAAATATTTGATATTTATCTTTTAAAAATTAATTAAATGCGGCCGAAACAAGTCGCCAATAGATCTGACTTGAGTGATTACATTTGATACTATTTAACTACTTCAATAATCACACCCGGTACGAAGCTTCTGGAATGGAAGCACAGCACGAATGAATGAATGAGTATCACAACAAACTAAGTGAAAATTAATGTTGAAAAATGCTACCAAATGACCAAATCCATCACATTTTGGCATATCCGCAGGCATTAGTTTAAGTAAGTGTCCCTTTTCTATCCAGTAGACTACTAGGTGCAGGATTTTGTATTACTATGCAATCCACAGAAGCTACATTCTTGTTTTCTCTCTATTTCAAGCTTTTAAAGTTACCCATCCAGGCGACAATGACCCTTTAGAATCCCTCTCAAAACTCTAAGTGTAGTTTTACTCTGGCTTAGGCATTCATTTATTTTCTCCTGGTTGTAGACTCTTAGACTACTCCACTTTTTGGCGATGCCTATTTCTTCCAATATCATATTGGAGCCGATACCGTAAAAGGGTTCCGATGCTGAGACTCTCTCTTTGCTAATTCATTTGCTAATTTGTTTACTTCCATTCCATGTTGGGCAATTCTTCATTGTTCCTATAATGCATATCATCAGGAAAGGTTGTCTCTCGTTGTCAATAGGCTAGTCCTACCACTTCACGATTTATTTTTTTATTGGCATTTACGTCTCAAGATGAATGGTCATTGATACAGGTACATTCATGATACATTTTTCATATACAATAATAGGGGTTGCAGGCTTTTATAGCACTTATCACAAAACCAAACATATTTCGTGAACTTGTTACATCTTTAAGAGTACCATAGCTTGTGTCGATGCCTAACAACAATATTATTTTGATCACAATGAATTAAATATTGTATAATTACTGGGAAAAGCATAATATTCCCAGACGAGGAGCGTAGCGACGAGTCTGGTAACACGGGAGTTTGGGAGTTTTTTCTTCGATCGTTGATTTACATTTAAGAAGTTAATTAAAAAATATCTCATTCGGGATGTAATCAAGTAAGTTTAGATAGGTTTCTCTACGTTCATATTGAAATATAGAAGTGGTAACCATGGAAATTACTTTGTTATGACAAAAGTAATAGTATATTAAAGTATAAGTGGATATTAGGGTCTTTAAAAAACGCGCGAAATAGAGCAAGTGTTTTAGAGACCAGTTCTGTTATCCACGAATACGCTATTTTTTTATTGATGCACTTTGAAATTATAAATACTGGTATTTGTTACCACTACAACAACAAGAAATGGTAATGAGAACTAATAATGTAAGATGGTTGAATTGCGTTGTCATGGAAATGAGGAAAACAAACTAATTTGCAATTTGATGGAAGTTCAACCTCGTTGAGCTCTGAGGATGTTAACAGTATCAATTTAAATAACATTTCCTTCGTTTTGGAAAATCGAAATGTAAATATCTCAAACAATACCAACTGTACTTTCCATTTTCATTTTTAAAACTGAAATTGTTGAATATTGTTCGAATGAAGGTTCTGACGTTACAAAGTACTCCTGTCAGATCAATAATGAAAAAATTGTCACTTAAACTTCGTTTCTCGAGTTGTTGATGTTGCCATGGTAACTTTAAAAACGCGCGTTTTAAAGCTCGATTTAAACACGCTGAGGCGTGATTTAAAAAGGTAAAATGGTTCACCAATAAAAAAAATGATTTTTCTCCGATCGAATATATTGACGTATCACTTAATAATAAAGTAGAACTGGCTAATAAAATATTCAACACCCCTGCCTCGACTTCAAATGAAAATGTTAAAAACGAGATAAACCAAACAATTAGCCATGCAGCTTTAACGTCTATACAAGCTCGTTGCCCTCCAGAACAATTTAAAAATTGTACAATAAATGTAAATATTAACATTAATTAAAATTTAATATTTTTTCGCCTACCTCTATCCAAAGTATGCATTTCCTGGCCTCATTGTAGGGAGCAAAGTCGTACTTTTCCTCCCTAGGGAGGAAAAGTAAAAGTGACGTCATGGTACGTCATCAATGAAATAACTTATACGGCACTGACGACATATACTATATAATATTATATAAGTATAAATTTTACCGTTTATTTATAGAACACCCTGTATTTTGCAAAATGGTAGGAATCAGTAAATTGTTATTTTAACGATTCTTACATTAACAATTTGACAATTCATAGATACATCCGGTTTTCGAATTTATGACAGAAATATGTTATAACATGCTATGGTCTATTGACAGATTAACAATTTCAAAGTGACTTAGGTCACAGAGTACACCATCTGTACACTGTGGTTAGGAACATTAGGAATTCTATAATACATCAACAAAATATAAAATGATGTTTAAAAAATGAGTGATTCAAGCGAATTTGAGAGAGGCGGAAAGATCATATGTAGAACATGGGAGTAAAATGCCTTTTACTCCCTTGAATGATTACTGTGATAAGTAAACTTCATTCTCGGGAGGAAAAGTGGCATTTTGCTCCCTTGTTATACAAATAGCTATTGTTCTACTGAGTCGCAACATAATTGGAAAACAGGTCCATTTGTTTTGCCATGATTTTACTGTTATTCGTTTTATTTCGGCTTGGACGTCTTAGTGTTGTGAATTTCAAATAATTTGATTGGAGAAACAAACTTGCTTGGCTACTTTGTGCTTTATATTGAATTATATTCAATATCACCTATTCGAGCTGCATCGATATGGGATGCTTTTAACGTTTGAAAACTAAAATTATTTATATCGTCAATCTCATCACCTGTTTTATTAGATAGTCCAAAATTTCCTATCGGTTTTGTATTAATTTCATATTTGTGGTTTGTACCTCAAGACTTCTCTTTTTGGTTTGGTCATTTTCTCAGTTATGTCTTTCACTGCTCTCAACAATTAATCGAGTGCTTATGCGAAGTTCGATTGTTTGAATGGTCTTAATGAAAAGTATTCTATTCCATTCAAATTTTTATAATGCTTCCACAATGTTCCTTCATACGTAACTGTATAATTTTCAAATTTTGTGCCATAAATAGGTTGATTGATTAGTTCGGCTCGATTAATCAGAGGCTTAGAGTCTTCGGCACCTGAGCCTCTATGCCTTTTGTGCTCCTGGTTGTGCCGTCCAATTCGAAGATAATGTGGGAGGCTGCTTCCTCCTCTGCTATGCACAAACGACAGATATATTCCTCCCTATATATGCCGATTGTATTCATATTCTTGTCAGAGAGTCCTTACAACTCTTTCATAATTATTAGATGATTTTCAATGAGATTTTACACAAATATTTTTTTTATTTTTTCAAAAACAATAAAGAAGCTAATAATATTGTTTGTGTACTGTAAAACCCAGTGCTTTATGAATGCAAAATCATAAAAATATTCAAATGCCACCCTCGAATAATTCACCTTATATAAAACCACAGGTAAACAAAACTGTCTATAGCATGCAAAACCGTACTTCTTCTCCACTTGCTACCCTAACGGTACAACCTAGTGTACATAAACCACCCCCAATTTTGCCAATTCACCGCAAACCGCTTTGCAATTGCCTGAAATAGATTGAATGGTGGGGGTGTTATTCCTTCCTTTATTGGTCAAGAAATTGCAAGAACTGAATGCCAAAGATTTGACAAATAAATTGAAAATATTTGCGGATGTTCGATTTAGTTTAACTGTAATATTTGGATTGTTACTATAGTCAGTAAAACGGGTTCAGTCTTAATTTTATTTTAGTGATTTTGTTTACCTTCGAAGTGGTGATTAAGTGTTACGTTTGAGTGTAAGTATTATTGGTTGAATAACAATAAAAAAATTTGTTGATAAAAGTAATTTACCATTATTTTGAAAAGGATTGAATATTATGGTATTAAATGAAAAAGGTAAAATATGTTTATTTCTCTAACTATTTGAGACAGTATTAATAGAAAATACGGATATTATCAATTGATATCAAGCGCCGCTAAAGTTTCTAAATAAACTTATATACAATATGTCCCCCTAAGTTGGAATCATTTGGAAAACTTTTTTATTATTAATTTTAGAAAGAAGAGTTATTCTTCATAAAAAGCTCTGCATTATCTAAAACCTAAAATACAGTCATCAAATATCAAAATTTTTTGGTCGTATACGAGGTTTGTCAAAAAATATTAGTTTCACTCAAGAGTAAAGTACCTTTAAATTTGACAATATCGGAGAAAAAAGTTTATCATAATTAAAAATTACGATTAAATATGTAATTATTTTATTTTTTACAAATGTTTCTATTTTGAATGAACATTTAACTCTTAAAACTCTTAAACACATCCAACTTTTTTTAGTAAAATTTTTCGATATTGTCAAATTTAAAGGTACTTTTCTCTTGAGTAAGACTCATATATTTTGACAAACCTTGTATACGACTGAAAGATTTTGATATCTGATGACTGTATTATAGGTTTTAGATGATGCCGAGCTTTTTATGAAGAATAATTTTTTTCCTAAAATCAGTAATAAAAACGTTTTCCATATGATTCCAACTTAGGGGGACATATTGTATATCCTGATTATTCAATCCCCGCTCTCTATTTAAAATACCGCGGATAAATCACTGCTACCTTAGTCTGTTTTATCAACATGTTTGGAGTTTTCATAATTGTAACGTTTTCATTTAATTGTTGTTATTTTTCAATCATTTATATTTGTTTCACTAATAAAACTTAACTTTTTCATCTATTTAAAAGGAAGATATTAAAGGTTTGTGCAAAATTTATAGCTTTAATGACATCTGATATAAAAATGAAATATGTGGATATATTTTCCCTAAATTAATTTTATTTGCGAATTTCTTTTCATTATTTCAACTATTTTCAATTTAAATTTTTATGTTCATGTTATAAATTGTCCTGAAGAGTATAATTTAAATTTTGAGATATCCAGCTATGTAGTACCTATCATTCTTTCCACTTTTATCTTAGAATTTCGGACTGCTTTAAGTTGTCATAGTTCTCCGAAAATTGCAACATTATACCTGACCACTGATCAGTGTAATTGTTAAATGGTTATTTATATTTTAACTAATCGTCTTACAGATATAAAACTCTTTTTGTTGTACATGAATTCTCTGTCTCCTTACCTGATATTTTTCACTGCCATTTATGAAACTCCATATTTTGTGGAAAATACCGGGTGAAGCATTAGTGCGAGGAAGACCAGTTACTCACTTGTCATGAGAAATATGAAAACACTTTAGATACAAGTTGAGACATAACTCGCACCCTTTTGGCAGATTGGCGTTTGGCAGATTTGTTGTTTGATAAATGTATTATAAATAGCAATGAAAAAAAAAATAATATAAATAAATTCCATAAGTTTCAAGCAAGTTAAAAAAAACTTCCAAGCTAGACCCATATAGTACAAAAAATATAACAGAAATATGGAGCTATTTCAGTTTGATCCCATATATTATTTAAGTCCTTATCACTGATAAGTTTTTAATCATAGTTAGTACTCTACAGGGTGCGGCAGATAAACGGTCAATTAGAAATATCTAGAGAACTAAAGGTATCTGAATTATGAAAGTTGGCATGAAGGGGTTTTGAATAATGAGCTATTCAATGAAAATATTGCCGTAACCATTCTACTTCCGGTTATACCGGAAGTCGCACATAACTTTGTAATTTTTAATGGAAGACCCTGTATATTTTTAAATTTCAGAAATATTTACGTTATTCTGAACATTTTTTGTTGATACTTCCCTATACCTATCTTGAACCGTTTTTGAGTTGTAATGTTTTTTATTTGAAAATGACACTTTTTTACCATGTACATAAAATTCAATATCCTCTAATGTAATTTGAATAAAAGTTTAAATTTCTTAGGAACTATTCACCACATACCGTTTTATCGTTTACACTGTGAAGTTACCTTTTTTATTATACAGGGTGCTGTCAAAATTGGAATGAAAACGGAATCCACAATCTTCGCGTAATTCCTTTTTTTCAAATGGGACACCCTGTATGTGATTATTTATTTTAGAAGAATACGTTGTCCACTATCGATATGTATTATTATTCCCTATACCTATCTCCTGCAGTTTTCAAATAAATCAGCTTTATACATTTTTGTCACAAAAAAATTAATTCATCAAATCGCCTATTGAATATTCTGACAAATGACAGTTATTGTTAATGTTTAATAGTCACCTTGTTGTATGCCGTTGTGTGAAGGGTATAATAATAGTTTGCCTTTAATTTTCTTAACAAAATAATAATGGCACATTTAGGATACACAAATGATGATTTTTTAAATTTAATTATGATTCACGGTGAGTATAACAGAATGGTATCCAGAACTTGCCGTGTGTTTGCTGAGAGATATCCTGAAAAGCCTCGACCAAATCATAAAACTGTAAAACGTTTGCTACACAACTGTTCCCAATTTGGTCAATTTAAAAGTAAAAGAAATAAGCCCAAGACCCATGTCGATAATGAGGATTTACAAATAGACATCCTGGGATATTTTGCAGCTCATCCAAATTCATCCTTAAAAGAGTCTATAAATGTTTGGAAGTTGATTTGAACATTTGTTGAATTAACAAGCTAGTACCTTATTATCTTTGATAGTATCTGTATAATTGTTCAATGTTTAACTAATGGTTTAACCGAGTGTTTAACTCAATAAATTAATACCACATAGCCTATAAGAAAATTAATTTTTTGTGACAAAAATGTATAAAGCTGATTTATTTGAAAACTGCAGGAGATAGGTATAGGGAATAGTAATACATATCGATAGTGGACAACGTATTCTTCTAAAATTAATAATAACATACAGGGTGTCCCATTTGAAAAAAAGGAATTACGCGAAGATTGTGGATCCCGTTTTCATTCCAATTTTGACAGCACCCTGTATAATAAAAAAGGTAACTTCACAGTGTAAACGATAAAGCGGTATGTGGTGAATAGTTCCTAAGAAAGTGAAACTTTTATTCAAATTACATTAGAGGATATTGAATTTTATGTACATGGTAAAAAAGTGTCATTTTCATATAAAAAACATTACAACTCAAAGACGGTTCAAGATAGGTATAGGGAAGTATCAACAAAAAATGTTCAGAATAACGTAAATATTCCTAAAATTTAAAAATATACAGGGTCTTCCATTAAAAATTACAAAGTTATGTGCGACTTCCGGTATAACCGGAAGTAGAATTGTTACGGCAATATTTTCATTGAATAGCTCATTATTCAAAACCCCTTCATGCCATCTTTCATAATTCAGATACCTTTAGTTCTCTAGATATTTCTAATTGACCGTTTATCTGCCGCACCCTGTATAGTATACTAGATATTATTGCGACTAAAATTAAATTTCTTGTAACACTCAACTCTCGCATCCCTTCGTTAACAATATCTGAAAATTATGTTTAAATAGTATTAATTGCTGCATAATGATATCAAACAAAAATACCGTCCTTATATTTATTCTTCCGGTTATACTATACTGTTTATTAAGTAGTTTCTTAGTATGCGATTATTGGTCTACGGTAGTGATAATAATTGGTCTGTTTCACCGGCAATCAGAAACGATCATAGAATAGTCGACCATTGCAATCAGTGATAGGAATTACGGGAACGTAAACTCGTTGTTTGCTATGACCAGTTTTTCTCTGATCGCTTATGACTGCGGTTGGAACAGACCTAATAATGTAGTTGTTTTGTGATTCACCTAAAAATCTGGCAATAATAAAACCGGGACAAGTAGCTTCAATTCGATTCATAGACGGATATTTAGCTTGTTTAAATTGAAATTTTTTGCTTGAGAATTTATTAAAAATTAATTATTTTATATATTTTTATGTACGAGAAAGTAATAAATGATCAAAACTTAGCAAAACTTACGGTTATTTTAAATATTATTACTGAATAATCTGAATATTATAATTTTCATAAAGGTACCTGAGCTAATTCAATGTTTTGTCTTTTATAACCATAAGATGTACAGAGCATTAGAAAAAAGTTTTGGGCAGGCCAAAAGCCTTGTGTGTTAAATATTACATATAGTAGTATCATAAGATGATTTTCAATAACTATATGTTTGCCAATAAAGGTGAAATGATCGAGCCACTCGTTGTAAATATTGGTTGCGACAGTTCATCTTCTGATTTGAATTTGTTAGAAGTAGCTTTACTTATCTTTGTAGCAAAATTATTATTTATGAACGTAACGATGTTTAGAAGCCAAAGATTAAATGTTCTTAGCATACCTTGTGAAAAAATAAAACATTTTAGAAACAATTGCACTTTTTTACTTTCAGTTTTTTAGAAGTTATAAGCAGGTTAATCAGGTGAAAATATAAGTGTACACCCAATATATTGATCATATTTATACAAATGTTATTTCATACGAAAATACTTGAGGTATACCTTAAATATTTTAACTGTCCATTAAAAAAAAGTGATACGCCTATGGATTACGAACGCTTTAATATTTTAATAGGTACTCTCTTATTCATAAAAATAGCCTATAATACAAATTGGGCAAAAAAAAGTGTTGCAAATATTATAATTCACATATTTTTGGGGCTTCTTCTTGATCTAATATTCAATTAGATTTTGTCTTTTGTCACTCTATGATTTTCTGATTAATTCCTCCATTTTATCTTTATTTGTAATATTAATTTGTATTCGCGTTCTTATCATGACGGATTTGTTGTTTTGTTTTTTGATATGACTAATATGTAGAAAAATTTCAAACTTAATAGGAAAAATAATTAATGTATTAAAAATTATTTACGTAACTTAATTATTTACTATTCAAACAATAATTAATTTTTTGAATGATTGAAAATCCATAGTAATGGCCTAACAAAAACATAATTCGAAATTAATGTAATTGAAGCTATTATACTAATTCATATTTAAAACTGTTATGAAATGACAAAGATTTAACATCGTTAAAAAAACCGACTTTGCTACGCTAAGTGCTTTTTTCATTTTACCTATTTCAACATGATATTTTTTTTAATAACTGAGCACATTCCAAAATGATTGAGTCGTTTGAATTTTTAATATTTATTTTTGCGCTTTGTTTTGCTATACTAAATTTGCACATAAAAATATAAAACTCAAAGGACCCCGCGCTTTTCTTATGACAAAGTGGCGTTCCGTCAAATGTTATAAATTTTGGATATGATGTTGTACTTGACTTCCTGACCAAAAGTGTCCATGGGACCAATTCAATCCTGTGACTAGTTTCCGATATACAGGGCATTAAAGTTGAAAAATCCTTGTTTTCCGTGACCACCTAATTTTATTATTAACAAATAAATATGCATTTTAATTGATGGTACCATTAATATGTTCTAGTTTATCGTAAACTTACACATAAATAGTTCAAAATGTTAAAATATCCAGGGTTGGACTAAATTATAAGAGGACGATTTTTTGAAATTCTAAGAAACTCTTATATTGAATGAAAACAAGGTAAGAAATAAAAAGTAACTTCATATTCAATGTTCTGGCATCAAATATACCAGTTCTAGAGGTATTCCACACAGGGTGATTCTTAATGCAACCTGAAATTATTTTTTTTCTATATGAAATAAATAAGTTACACCATGTATTTTAAAATTAGTTTACGATGTTTGAAACGTATTGGTTACCTAGATATCAGTACTTTTCTTGAAATACAGGGTGATTTGCACATACATCTTGTTATTAAACCGACAAAAATTAGAGAAAATACACTTTTTCTGAATCACCCTGTATTTTATAATTAGATCCGTCAAAATGTTTAATACCATTGATAAAAAGATGAATAAATTACAAGTATTTAATCATCCTGTAGGCATGTACTACAATAAATTAATAATAATGAAAGTTTCTTAAAAAAAATTAGAAAAATGGAAAGGAGAATAGCCTGGAGGATAGGGAAATATTCTCTATGGCCTACAGTTTTGGCATTTTGACTTTAGTTTTATGGTCTAGTTTCGATATGTCTGGTATATTTGTTATTTCGTTCCCAGTGTCTAATTTTTATTTTATTTGCTCCTGTCTGGATGGATAGACGAGCCATAAACTTTTCCAATGAGGAAATTGAATCTCTTCTATCATTAGTGTAGTTCTGTTTCGTTCCACAAAGTGAAATGGTCCAGCCGATTCCTAAATATGCTTTGTCGTCGAGGGCCTTCAACAATATTCATAGCATCTTCTTCATCGTCGGTTGAAAGTTCCTCAAAAATATCTTGGATATCGCTTGTTAACATTGCAAAATTCAAAGAAAACAAAGTAAAAGCAATCAAAATATTCACAATATAATTAATTAAGGTTATAAATGCCAAATTGTTGACAGAACCGACAGAACAAAGCAATTATCAAATCATGAAAACCTGGGTTTTCCATGAAGTTATCTTTAATCGATACCTCTTCCACCCTCAGGACCCTTTTTCTGAAAAACTGGTCATAGTAAGATTATGAGATCTTTTCAGCTCATTTACTATTTTAAGCTTATTACAAAACAAAATAAATTAAACATTTTGACGGATCTAATTATAAAATACAGGGTGATTCAGAAAAAGTGTATTTTCTCTAATTTTTGTCGGTTTAATAATAAGATGTATGTGCAAATGTATTTCAAGAAAAGTACTAATATCAAGGTAACCGATATGTTTTAAACATCAAAAACTAATTTTAAAATACATGGTATAACTTATTTATTTCATAAAGAAAAAAACTAATTTCAGGTTGCATTAAGAATCACCCTGTATGGAATACCTCTAGAACTAGTATATTAAATGCCAGAACATCAAATATGACGTAAATTTTCATTTCATACCTTGTTTTCATTCAATATAAGAGTTTCTTAGAATTCCAAAAATTCGTCCTTGTATAATTGAGTCCCACCCTGTATATGTTGACATTTTGAACTATTTATGTGTAAGTTTACGATAAACTAGAACATATTATTGGTACTATCAATTAAAAATGTATATTTATTTGTTAATAATAAAATTATGTGGTCACGAAAAACAAGGATTTTTCAACTTTAATACCCTGTATATCGGAAACTAGTCATAGGATTGAATTGGTCCCATGGACACTTTTGGTCAAGAGTCGAGTACATCATATCCAAAATTTATAACATTTGACGGAACGCCACTTTGTCATAAGAAAAGCGCGGGGTCCTTTGCTCATTACTTTCCGTTTTCCAAATTTTTGTCGCTACCTTTCAAATTTTCTAGTTCCATTCGCAGTAGATTATATCATAAAAAATTTTTATTCCATACTTTTCAACGTATCTGAACTCAATTTACTTTTTTTCTGCTACCCAAATAAAATGCCTTTCGTCATATAGTATACCTACCCTTGTATATATTATGCTTATTTCTTATTTGGATTTCTATACCCAAAATAATAATTCGAATAATTTAGCCTAGAAAAACGTATTTTTCTACAAACCTTCACAAAAAGTCGTCATTTTGTAATAGAATACTTTCAGCGAAAACGTGATTTCACCAGTGAGAGAAAGTGTCATAACGTTAACTTTCCTCTCTAGTGACGAAAGTTAAATTTATATTTTCAATTATTTGTCACCCTCGTATATAATGTTTTGACGACTTTTGCTTATTAATAAACAAAGATAGGAATCATTTCTTTTATGAGAATGCATTTTTTTGCTTTTGTTTAATTAAAAAGCAAAATAGAAGTGTAAAAATACCGTGAGATTTAAAAACAATTTATATCTAGTTGCCAGGTTTCATTAGTTTGACAGTCGGTTTGACATTTCTCTTTAATTGTTTACACTCAAAGCAATGTTAGTTTTTTGAGTAAGTTATTATGATTTCTACAGGGTTGTAGAAAAAGTATAGTGTTTCACTCGTGAACACTCGCTTCAAAAAATGTTACATTCGTCACTCGTAAAACAATATACTACTTTATAACTGCAATAGTAAACTCTATTAAGATTTTAGATAAGACTTCTACCTATTAGTTATCCAAACTCATTAATATCTATTTAAGAATTTTATTTCTTATGATTATCACAGTACGGTTGTGATCACATTCGTGCATATACCTACACAAATTTGTTATAACACTGACATTATATTAATTTCTACAATAATATACATTTAAATCAAATATGTATTCGTATATAAACTTTAGAAATGAGGTGAGTAATGAAATATGTATTTGATAGTTTAAGAAAATGGCATTGATCTTATCCACAAACATTCATCTTACTCTAGCATCTTTCACATTTGCCTATTTGTATTTTATTTTAATTTATGGAACTGTTTAAGTACCTACGAGTTTTTGTTAATTAATTTTAACCTGTCGAAAGGTCCCTTTTCAAATCTTATTCAACTCGCTCTAATTTTAACTATAATTGAAATTTAAATAAATATTTAAACGCCTTTCTCATTGAGCTCCGTAATCAAGGAATTTGTTTATACTTTTTTTTTGTTATTTTTTCTTTTTCATTTTTGTCACAATTCATTTATACAGTTTAGTATTCACTGACGAAACTTGATTTATGCATTGGGAATAAAACTATTTACTAATTTTTTTTTCTTCAAATTTCGTGAGAAGTAAACACAACAATTTCCAAAATTTACACTAATTAGAACCATTTGCACCCATTCTATAACTACTATCATGCTTAACATTTTTTGCCTTTAAGATGTAAAATTATGAATAATATTCCTTACCGTGAACAATATTATTTAATTCAGTTTTAAAATTATAACTAGTTTTTGCTCAAATACTTTTTTCCATTTACTAAATTTGCATTATTCAATATTTTCAGGAAATATGTTTTATCCTGCGCATTAAAATTTCGGTTCAGTTGGTAAACTTAAAAGCTAGATATATAATTATGTAAGTATACGTACTAAATATTTTAAGTATGGTAATGGTGAGTTTATTTCAATAATTTATTCATAAAATGATACTAAATATAATTTATATAATATTTTTTATTTATGGAGTCCGTTGGTTTTTAGGAAGTAACTATCGTGCTTTATAGGCAAGCATCAACATTTAAATATACTTGACTTAAGACAATTTTGTAAGTATACATATATTTTGTTAGAGTTGTTTTAAGGGGAGATTACCATTTCAATACAACGGACATTTATTTTATATAAATTCCTTAACAATTTTGTTTCAATTTAATGAAACCCATTGAATTATAAACTCTTTTTCCACAAAGAAATATCAATATATACCCCAAACTTACTATTAAGAATTCATAATACATCGATAACAATACAAGTTGCTTGTGTTGATATAATAGTTTTGTTAAAAATGGCATTTGTATATGTATTGTAGAAATATTTTACATTATAATAAATATTCAAAAATCAAACATTTCTTTTATTCCAACTATGGATACATGGACACATGCTTTTGTCGCCAAAACAAACTCAATTTTAATTTTTTAAATTGTGAAATAACTAGAAAACCTTAGAAAGAAGTTAAAATTTATCCATGAAGATATTTTCGGAAAGTCAAGTGAGAATATTAAAAAATCTTCACAATGTTGAAGAGAAATTATCAAAAGGCGAAAAGCAAGCGCGCGCTTTAAACGCGTCGTCATATGCACACCTCCTTAGTAATTTTAGGAAGCCTACGATTTTGCACACGTTGTACGCTTTGTAGGCCAAGCAATAGGTAAATATTTTTGACTAAAATCCTGTAAAAAGTGGATGGAAGCTATTGAAAAGGCCCATATTCATGCAGCTCGTAATATTTACCTTTACTTCAAACACAGGCTTCATTTAGAGTAACTACAGTAACTATTAGTTTACCAAAAATCTTCTAGAAGTATCTTATAAACAACTCAAGAGGTGGTATCCAGTATTTACCTTTACTTAATTGTAAACCACTTGTATTGATCCAGATTCTTGCAGAACCTACATTGGTAGGACCGTTATAAGACTTTTGGCAATTCGTATAAGAATTTACCCAAACTTGTATGCTTTATTCGACAATGCAAATACTTTGTCCATGGCTCACGAACTTGGATTTTTTTTTATTGCCTAGGACAAACCAACCCACATATTAATGAAACCTGTCTTCATCAGACGTTGCTGATAATATCCTAATTAAGGTACGATTTGACCCTGGGATATCTTATAACTTTCTAAAATATCCCAGGGTCGAATCGTACCTTAAGTAGGATATTACAGCTTGCAAACTCTTATCGTAGCGACGTCGGGATTTTTTTGGAAGCTGCTCCAGGCTATCTTCATTAATGTTTTCGTCTATTAAAAAATTATCTTGCTTCCCATCATACATCTAATTGATCTCAAATCTCTAATTAGGGATATTTCCCATCCACTACTTTTGAAACATCGAGTCTAGCTACAACTCTATAGTCTCTGTTAAACAACTAGTTGTTATAGGATTATTGCATTCCAATACTCTATGTACCTACATCCAACCATAAGAAATGGTTCTTCATACTATGAACAGGGCACAGTAGATCTTTTGGGTCTCAGTAAATGTTACCCCAATATACATACATAATGAAAAATATCAAAGAGAAACAGAGACTCTTAAACTGATTTTAATAACATGAAGAAATGTATAAGATGAATAATAGATTTTTTGAAAAGAGAGGAATTTTATCATAATCTCACTCAGGTATATGGTATTTACCAAGAAGTTGTGCTCAAAACTACTCTATACAAACCTTGTAACTAGCGCCCTCTATGAGAATCAAAACGAATTCATGGGATGTGTGTCAGCTTTCAAAACATATTCATACAAAGTTTTATTACAATGCCATTGTATGTCTTTTTTAATGTTCTAGCAGCGGGGATATACACCCCTTATGCAACAAATAAATGATATATTATAAATAAGCAAAATCTGCAAAGCTTCGATGTAGGTAGGACAATTAAACAAGTCAAACGAGCTAAATAAAAAAAGCACATGACATTGATATATTAACAAAAAATACAAACGTTGAATAAATGCCATAGATATGAAAATGATATAGGGTGATAATAAAGATTACAAAAGTAGACCAGAAATCAATTTTATCTAATTCCGCTATCAAATGTGACACTTTACGTCACTCCTTGACGTTAGGTAACGTCACATTTTTCATAACCTTCATATATCAGTTATGAAAAGTAGTTATGTAAAAACTTTACGTAACTGTTTATGTTTCAACATAGAGATACCACATGAGTTTCAAAGAATAATTTATTAATTAGGTAGGTACTGTCAAAACTGACAATTATTTCGTTATTTAAACTGTACAATTAACCCATTATTTTAATTCAATAGTATTTTGAGATTTATAAACATTGAAAACATCATTCAGGACACAGTTATTTAAAGTAAGTCAATTTTCTGGGTGAATACATCATAGTAACAATACTTCTAACACCATTTGATTCCACTTCAATATCATCATTGTAATTGAAGATTTTATTGAATATTACGAAAGCGCGGAATTAGATAAAACGTTGTACGTAAACACGTTATGAAGAGAGCGACATTGTTCAACACGCGTAATTTGCAGAACTCGCTAGCGCTCGTTTTGGCAAATATTACGCTTGTTGAACAATATCGCTCTTTTCATAACTAATTACGTAAATATCTATTAAAAACATTTGAAGAGCACCAATTGAATAAATGAACATAAAATAATTGATAAATGAGATAGGGATATTGGTAAGCTAAATTCAAAACAAAAATGATACATCGAAGGCGGAAAAAAATTATAATTCTGTCAAGCACCACAAATTTCATCGAAGAGAACTGAGATATGGTATGAGAAAAGTATATACAGGGTGTCCCAAATAAGAGTGACTGATTTTAAACATAAATGCCCAGCTTATTAATTGCTCCAAAGAGATGGGGTTTTCACTAGTTTCACTGGTTTATCATAGAGATTTTTTTAGGCTTGGCTGGCATTTCATCTCATCAACACAGTTAGAAGATTCATTTGAAAATTTTAGGCATATGCAGCATTTATTGTAACTTCAGGTTTATTTACGTAATTAAAAATGCATACCACATGAAACCGACTTAAATGATTTTGTTATGCGTCAAACTGTCGCAGCAGGAGTTGATTTTTAGGCATCAAAATACGTAAATGTATTACATTAAAAATGTACTACTACATGGAACCTCGAATATCTTTGTTGTTGATGAAACTAAAGATAGAAAATTATACATTTTTGGAGAGGAGAATGATTGCTCTTTCGAATGAGATAAAAAATTATAGGATGTTTCTTTAAAATAATACATATTTTCCCCTTTGAATTTGACTAACATTAGTAAAACACCCTGTGTTGATGAGATGAAATGCCAGCAAAGCATAAAAAAATCTCTTGTAAAACTAGTGAAAACTTGTAAAACTAGTGAAAACCCCATCTTTTTGGAGCAATTAATAAGCTGGGCATTTATGTTTAAAATCAGTCACTCTTATTTGGGACACCCTGTATTTCAAAGTTGGTGGAACAAAAAAAATGTGGGAATATACCTATTATATTATTAACATTAAAAATAAAACAATATATTGTGAAAAATAAAAAAAACTCCATTTTCTGTTGGAGCTATGCTGGAGCTCAGATGGAAATAATAAAGCTTTTATTTAAAATTAACTTTTCACTTTTAAATTTCGAAAACTTAAACCCAAAAATGGTCAATCTAAATATTATAATTATTATACTGTACAGGTGTACACAAAAAAACTAGTGATGAGGACAATTGGTCTTGGTATTGCTTAGTATTGCTAGTCTAGCCCTTAGACTAGCGAGACCAAGATTGAATATGCAAGACCAAGACCAAATACGACTTGACGTACAAAAAAATAATTTATACCAAAATTCATCTTTAATAGTAAAAAATAAATGAAATAAACACTAAGTGAATCAAAACACCTATCCTTTTCAAATTTCAAATATTTAACATATTCTTTTTGTTACAGATGGAGCATACAATTCTTCCACACGCTCCAGGATTTTGTCTACTGGACCGTCCTAATCCAGGACACGACTACCCAGATAACTCTGCGGCTCTCGATCTATGTGTGCGAAAAAATCAACCCTCATCTCCAAATTATCCTTACGACTATCAAATGCCCTGCAGCTACAGTGATTTGAGTCGCTTCAGTCCTACCTCAGAAGTATCAGATGTATCCAGTAATGAACATAAAGAATCTCATGTATCTTCAACCAAAATGAAATGTAGTAGGCCGTTTAAGGCTTATCCCAAGGATCCACTTTGTATGCCTCTCCTGAATGCCACTTCGAATATTTTAGGTAAAGACTCGGCAGAAGCTTATGTACAATTTAGAGAAAAAATCTTATCTAGGGCGCATGCCAATCAAAATGGTACAAATAAAAATATGAGAAGGATGCAGAATATAAATACCCAAAATTCCGATCCGACTTACTGGGAAAAAAGAAAAAAGAATAACGAAGCTGCTAAAAGATCTAGAGATGCTAGGAGGGCGAAGGAAGATGAAATAGCTATCAGGTGCGCCTTTTTAGAACAAGAAAATATCCAGTTGAAATTAAGATTAGCAGCTTTAGAAAACGAGAGAGAAAGGTTGCAGAATATTCTATACCACTGAAGCTCCAAATTTATTTTGACCTATGTTTGACAGCTCCCAAATTAGTTAGGAAAGGTGTGATAAATGAAATTTAATTTATTTTTAATAATTGTACATACGAGATTCGATAGATTTGTTTATTAAAATTATTTGACGATATCGTGTTTTTATTTACTCAATAATCAATATAACATCATAGAATAATTTGAGAAAAGTAATCATGGAAAGAAATTATGATGTGTTAGTTGAAAATGAAGAATAGGTTGGTATTAAAAATAATATGAAATATTAGAAAATTATATGTAGCAGCAAAAGCTCTATACCAATAAACGAAAAGGATAACTTTCTTTGCTCGGTCTATGCTTGTTTAAAGGTACAATCGGAGGCACAAACTTTAACTTATTTAAAATAATTTCAGTAGTTTATTTATTATAACTAGAACTTGGATTAAATGAAAAATGTCATTGTCACTTTGAACAAGCAATTTTTTTCAATTGTACCTGAATTTTACCAAGAAATCACAAATATTGGGAAATTTTACTGGTCTGACCGGAAGTGGTTAGGTATTAAGGGGATTAAAAAAGAGCTATTGGCAGATCATTGAAAACTTTTAATCAAATCCTTTTTTTTATTCAAATGTATAAAAGCATCATTTATATATTTTCAATGCCTATTTAGACCATTCAAGATTCCTGAAATATCTGATTCTGAATCCAAGGTTCCTTTACTTAATTATAAATTTAAACTTTGGTAGACAAGCAACGTGTGGGTACATTATATGGAATACGGGACAAAACGTAAAATTCCGGGACAACCCCGGACATCTGGCAACCTTAGTTTCGACCATTACTTTGTGGAATCTACTCATATTTATATTTCAAATGAGATATAGGTTTTTAATTAGTTCCACTTTAATAATAAAAAATGAAAATATTATTGTGAGAATGACAGAAGTTACATTTGATAAGATATCTGATACCTACTTGATGTTTAATATTTTGGCTAGACCAAATAGAACTATCTTGTGATTGACGCAATGTATATGAATAGAAAAAAAGAAGAATATATGATGCCTAGGGAAATATCGCTGCCCTAGAATAATACTAAGACAAGTTAAAAAACCTAGTTTTGAGATATACGAGCTTAAAGGTGTGAATTTTGAATATTTTTCAATTTACTTAAGATGTAATTTTTTTAACGGCGATTTATGTAAACTAGGATCATGGTGT
>CAJUYH010003994.1:0-29315 GCA_910591685.1 Galerucella tenella | reverse complement strand
TAGAGAATGAAGAGACCTTTCAAATGATATATCACAAGCCTATACTTGCCATTTAAAAAATTGGGGGTTGTACCTGTCGTTCTAAGGGGGTTGAAGGTAGGGGTTGCATTTTCACGTTAAAGAATGTCAAGTTATAATTCAAATTTGACGTGTTTCGGGATTTTTTATAAATATGTACAGTAACCGAAATAATGAATTTATTCCATTTGGCTTTTACACACTGTATGTGCAATAATTTATTATTCGTCAACAATATAAATACGACGGCTATGACTTTCATGGCCATATTGAATGTCATTATCCCATCTCAGGTTAGATCAGTTTTTTTAGATCGTGAAAAGAGCTATTCCAAGCCCTCGAAATAGTATGAGAATCTATGCTACGGTCGGTAACGAATTTCTTTAAGAAGTTATACCTTCCCAGGCTGTCTGATTTGTAGGAAGTGAGGAGGTGGTTTCCTTTCAATGATTCCCTTTTAAACTTAGTCTCTACATTATTCTTCCTGCAACACTTCCCACCACCATATGTAGTGGTGTGAGATTGAGAATACCTTCCATGACTGCCGTTTAGCATGTTCTCATTGCTCCTGTAATGCATATATTATACAGGCTAGTGTTTGATTTTGGAAAGGCTTTCTCTCGTCGTCAATAGGTTAGTTCTACTACTCTTGGAAGCCAAAATGGAGACGGACAAGGTTAAGACAATTCATAGATCTGTCATGACTAACTATGATGCTATCACGGAAGGAGGGCACCAAAACTGCTTCCTGAGAAGCACGCATAGACCCGGATTTTGGATTTTTAGAATATTTTTGTGTGACAAAATGAGCGCGCAAAATGGTTGGCAAAAATCATCCGGCGCTGAAGCCATGGGAAAAAGGTTCCCTAAAGGCACTGGAAGGTTCGGATATACTTAAAACCACACGCCAGCTCGGTCTACAGGATGAAGATGGGGATGGGGAGCGCCTTGATTCCAACAGGATCCCAACCGATTAAGTAACCGCGAGATCAAGACGGAAAAATACCCACAGACAAAGAAAGGTTATGGACCTTCTCCGTGGATTTTGATTCCAAGTACCATTCTTTGGGATATGAAGATTTACCAAAAACTTTGGAGACAAAGCCTGCAACTACATCCAATGCTCAACATAAGGAACATCCTTTCCAAGGTGGAATCAGCATACTCTTAACGACATCTCCCCAAGACCTTGCTGTACCCTCTGGAGGAGGCAGAGTCATCAGAGTAAAAGCAGAGGGACTCTTTACCATAGTGGAGAAGAATATAAGGGTCCTGCAAGCCAATCTGCAGCATGCAAAAGCCGCCTTGGCAACGCTGGTAAGTAGATTGACGTGACCTCTCTGCAGGAGCCCTGGCGGATGGATGAGAAGATTGTTGGCTCATCTACTAAACAAGGTGAATCAATCAATTATATTAACAATTTTGATTCAATTTGTCAATTGGGGCACCTGCTAGCCGACAAAAAGGTACTTTTCTCGCCTCTTTGAAGCTGGTCAAATTAAACTTTCTTATAGTGTAGGATGAAAAGGATTAGTATAGGATCCGAAGCAAGATCGTCCTTCACCGATTTATCTACCGGATGAAAATGACATATTATCGAAGGATATATGTTTAAGAACATAATTCAATATGGCAACCCTTTGGGAAATGGTCAATGCTATAATTAATTTAATTATAAAAAATTATTATTTTTTGAAAATGTGCAACACCTCAGTTGCCTCCCCTTTTCTGGTCCCTATTACCTGGCAGCCGCGTCCAAACAGGTACCAAAGTTGAAATTAGTAATTGCACTCTTCTGTCTACCAATCGGAACCAATTTTAAAATAAAGATAATCAAATTACAAATAACGTAGTATTAGGTTGCTTGAGAAAATATGGTCATAGATAGTGGTTGTAAGACTTTTAAGTAGAAAAAACGGAGCGAGTAATACTGTGAGACAGAGAGACATTGCGCGCACTATTCCCTACTATATAGAAAAGGACACAATACTACAGCTGTGCGCACAGGCACTGTAAACTATAAAAGAGCGGAGATTTTATACTCTCAGTAAAAACAAGGATGGATAAATTTACTATAGAGCAGTGTTTTGTCTAGTTAGTTTGTAAACTGGAGTTTTATAAAAATAAATTGAAGATAACAAGGATAAATTTAAAAAAAAATTATTAATATAGGTATGTTTAGCAGGAAAATACAAAAATTTTTATTAAACAATAAATACATTAAAATGAATTATATAAAACATAGTGATAAATAATTATTATTCAGAATAAGAGTCGCCGGAAGTTGTATGGTTTTCCAGATCTGAGGAAGATTCGTCGTTTTCTATTTCCGTCATTTCCAAAATATCATTAATTTTCAATGGTGTCTGGTCTTCATCATATCTTTTTGGTATTACATAACAATCTAGGAACCAACCACAATATTTTGGGTCTAATTTTATACAATTTGGGTCAGTTGCATGACACACCATTGAATAGGGTATGTTCCTATGAGCGGAAAAAATTTAAAAAGAGTAGGAGCAGGTACTTTGTGGTACTATTATGCCAGAAATCAATATTTCACACAAATAAATTAAACCAGTGATTTTTTATTAACTTAACAAAAATGGTAATTTTCAAATATTTACTCAGCGCGGGAAAATATGTGAGTTTATTGTGACGTCAGAGGTCTCGTTGCTTGCTTGTTTCTTATAGGCCAGCTCAGGTGGTCGGCCGCAGGTCGAGCCGATGGTTCCGATTCGGCTGGTCAGGGTCAAGTCGCTCGGGATGCGGTAGGCGGAGCGACAAGACCACTGACGTCATAAAAAATCAGCGCGTTTTGGCGTTTTGGCGTTTTGACAATCTTCTAATGGTATTTAAAAAAAATTGTCAAATGCCCTATTGACAAAAATAGTGCGTAAAATTTTTTGTTTGAGTGATTCCCAGCATGGTGTATTGTGTTCGAATCAAAACTTTCAACTTTTCTAAGGAAATTTTCATTATCTTTTTTCGCAGAAAAAGTTTCAAGAAATATTTGATATCTGGCGTCATTTACTTTGTTACAATTCTTAATACCATACATGGCGGAGGTAAATTCTTGAATTACTTCCATTTTTGTCAGCTTCATCAGTTAACGAAGAAAAATATTTTTGATACATTTGATTTTTCGAAAATAGCTTCAATGGTCTTTGTGACATATTAACATTTATATTTTTAATATAATAATAATAATAACGAGCCGCCTATCGCAAAATTGTAAAAAGTTAAATTTTAATTATACTTGACTGATACTGAAAAATAAAGTTTAGTTCTCAATCGCGTGGCAAGTGTTTTACTTCAATATTAAAATATATGATATGGCGCAGTCAGTAAAAAAAAGTTATTAAGGGAAAAGTTGAAATAACATGGGAGACTACAGAGGAATCACACCAATGAATTTCACTGGAAATTTGTCAGAAAACTGGAGGTTATGGCGCCAGAAATTTGAAAACTACCTTATAGCTTCGGAAGTCGGTAAAAAGGACGCAAAAGTACAAATTGCTCAATTACTTCACTACATAGGCGAATAAGGTATGTCCATTTATAAAACTTTTACCTTCATAAATGGTGATGAAAGAAATAAATTATCAGCAGTGCTAGATCACTTTGAGGCTCACTTTATGCCAAAAAAGAATTTGTCGTATGAAAGATTAAAATTTTTCAGTAGAACGCAATTAGAAGGAGAAACAATAGAACAGTTTACCACTGATCTTGAAAATAAAGCAAAATCTTGTGAATTTGGTGACTTGAAAAAAAATAGTCTTATTAAAGATATTTTGACGTGTGGGCTGCAAAGTCAAAATCTGAGAGAAAGATTACTGCAGGATGATGAAAAAACTTTAAATGAAGCTGTTCAGTTTTACTTATCAGTAGAAAGTTCCAGAGTTTCAGAGAACGGCTCCGAGCTACTTCAATACAAAATTTACCAACCAAACAAAGTTTCAAGGTCAAGGTTGTTGCTACAGGTGTGGTGAAAGTAAACACGGAAAGTACCATTGCCCGGCATATCGGAAAAAGTGTGAGATGTGCGGTTTTTATAATCATTTTTCAAAAATGTGTAATAAAAGAAAAGTATTTGAGGTTGATGTGGAAGAAAATGAAGATGAAAGTGACGATGATTGTGTTTATGTGTAGGGTGTCGATAACAAATCATCAAAAAATATTTCTTAGTATGTTTCTTTATTACTGAATAAAAGAAACTGTATGTTTTAAATTGGACACAGGAGCCCAGGCTAATCTTATATCTATTAATGAATTTAAAAATTTAAAACCAAACAATTTAATTATCCAAACCAAAACAAAACTAAAGTCATATACTAATAATGTTCTTCCTGTTATTGGTAAATGTTTTTTGTATTGTAAATATAAAAGTATAACTGCAATATTAGAATTTTTTGTAGTTAATTGGAATTTAGAGTGTATACTTGGCTTGGAGGCTTGTCAAAAGTTAAATTTAATAAAACGTATTGATGCAATTGAAAATTTTGATGTAAAACAAATTGATGTAATTGAAGAACCATACATACAAAACTGTAGAGCTATGATAAAGGAATGTAATGATAAGTTTTTGGGTATAGGGTGTTCAAATGTGGAATACAAAATAGAATTAAATGAAAATGTTCAGCCAGTAGTTCACCCCACTCGCAAAATACCCATTCCATTGAAAAATGATTTTAAAAATAATTTGGATGAAATAGAGAAAAAATTATAATTAAAAAAGTAAACTAGCCAACATATTGGGTTAACTCATTAGTAATTTTACGAAAAAATGATGGATCGTATTTGCTTGGACCCGCGTGATTTAAATTTAAAGAATATCAAATCCCAACCCTTGATCAAATAATTTCAAAATTGACAGGTGCTTAATATTTTAGCAAGTTGGATGCCACTATCGGGTTTTGGCAAATAAAACTCGATGATTCTAGTGCCAAATTATGCACTTTTGGAAACCATATTGGCGCTATTGCTTTTCAAGAATGCCTTTTGGGATTAAATCGGCTCCTGAAGTTTTTCATAAACATTTCAAAAACATATTTGATATAGAAGGAGTTGATTTATATATAGATGATCTTATTATTTGGGGTAAAACATTAGCTGAACATAATGCCCGTTTAAAACAAGTTTTTGAAAAAGACAGATTTCATAATATAGCTTTTAATCAAAAGAAATGTAAATTTCTAATTACAGAGATATCTTTTATGGGTCACAAAATAACATCAGAAGGTTATTATCCAGGACTAGATAAAATAGAAGCAATAAAAAATATGCCAATACCTAGAAATAAAAAAGATGTACAGAGGTTTCTTGGAATGATTACTGATTACGTATGTGGTCCGTTATATACTAAATTTATCAAATATAAATTCGTCATTGAGAGAGCTCATAAAAAAGAATAATTTGTTTGTTTGGACTAACCAGCATACTGAATAATTTCAAAATTTGAAAAAAAAATTAATCGAAGCTCCTGTTTAGCAATAATATGATTTAAATAAACCAGCTGTTATTTCTGTGGATGCATCGAAAAATGGAATCGGTGCTTGTTTACTGCAAAATGGTTTACCTTGTGCCTATGCTTCACAAGCTTTGACTGAAACTCAGAAAAGGTGGGCACAAATTGAAAAGGAATTAGCAGCTATTTTGTTTGGATGTCAAAAATTTTATGAATATATCTATGGGCGCACCTTTTAAGTTGAAAATGATCACCGACCGTTGTTAGGAGTTTCTAAAAAACCATCATTTGAATGTCCCGCAAGATTACAGCGTATGGTACTTCAATTACAAAAATTCGACTTTAGACTAATTTATAAGCAAGGCAAAGATTTATTTTTATCCGATGCTTTATCTAGAGCATACATTAAAAATAATGGAAATTCAATATCACTCGATGATAATAGAGAAGTATGTGTTATAGAAAATAATTGTAAATTCAGTGATAAAAAATTTCGTGAATTTGTAAAACTTACGAGTGAAGATCCAGAAATGTTTTTATTGGAAACATTCATAAAAAATGGTTGGCATAATAAAGGTATTTAAAAAGTGCCAGATTTGATCAAAGATTATTACAGGTGTAGAAATGAGATTGTTGAAAGCAATGGTCTTTTATTTAAAGGAAATCAAATGATTGTACCCAGAGATTTGAGGTCACAGATTATAGAAAAAATACACTCAGGTCATTTAGGAATAATAAAATGTAAGAATAAAGCTAAACAATCTCTTTAGTTACTAGTTCACATTATCCACAGTCCAACGGTGTGGTGGAGAGAACAAAACAAACTATTAAAAAATTGCTTAGAAAAGCTATTGAAGAGAGAAATGACATTGAGTTAGTTAAGCTTATGTATAGAAATACACCCATGGAATGTGGATTTTCGCCGGCTCAGCTCATGCTGTCCAGAAATTTAAGGGATATACTGCCTACAACGGAAGAAGCACTTAAACCTCAAAATATTAATTTTAATAAGTATAATAAAACTTTAACCTCAAAAAGAGAATCGCAAAAACTTTATTATAACCGTTGTTATAAAAACTTGAAACCTTTAGAAATAAATAATAAAGTACGATATCAAAATCATTCGGGTTCTAAGTGGGAGTTTGGCAAAATAATTGATAAACCTCAAGAACGTTCGTATATATTAGGAAAACAAAATGGAAATCTAATAACAAGAAATAGTAGGTTTATTGAAGGTTTGTCAGAACCCGAGACATAATCCAAAATAAAAGTGAAGAAGGAGAAAATAGATGAAGACTATAATTTGAGTTTTTCATTTGAGCCAGAGTTTTATAATGTGCCACCAACATCTTCAGGTAGAATAGTGAAAAAACCAGAAAGATTTGGTTATACTTAAACTATTTGATTTTTAATTTTTTTTTCATTAATTAGTAATAACTATGTTTCTTAGATTTAGGAATAAGTTGAGTATTATAATATTTTTGTTTACTTTTTAATTGAGATAAAAGTTTTTTTTATTATACAATGGGAGATGTGACATATTAACATTCATTTTTTTTAATATGTTAACGAGCCTATGGCAACATTGTAAGAAGTAAAATTATTAATTATACTTGACTGATACTGAAAAATAAAGTTTAGTTCTCAATTACATGGCAAGTGTTTTACTTCAATATTAAAATATATGATAGTCTTAGCTTTCCTTTGTTGTAAAAAGCTGCGGTGTAGTCGGAACCAGTGTATGCATGAAAAGCAGGTAGACCTAGACACAGATCGGATCCCAATTTCGATGCCAATTCCGTACAATTTATGCAATTAAGATCATTACTATTATTTTTCTTTGCCAATGAACTTGCAAGCCAAATTTGACGGTTTTGAATTTCATGCATATTGCCGAGTAAAATTATCAAAACATCTGTGTCTGCTGATTTGATTAAAATGTTTGAACCTGCTGCTGTCTTATAAGCGTGAAAAACCATTGTTGTCTCCGCTTCTTCGTGAAAACATCCATAATCATTTTCTTCAATTTTTATTACCCGATTTTGTTGAGTGTGATACGAATAGCAACGATCTTCCACTGTAAAAAAAATTTTTTTGTCTTTGATTATTTCTTCTAAATAGTCATTTTCGCAATAGTTATAGACAGAAACTGTACTAAAGCGTCTTTGAAACGATAATTTTTCAGACTTTTCAAAAAATCTGTAGGTCGAGTTTGTTGAGGACCTGAAATTTTGAAAAGAGTATCGAATTCCTGTCGATTCTGCCGTTGTGAATCTTTGATTGAGGGTGAAAAATATCGATCAAAAATTAGGTGTATTTTTTGATCTCGAGATGAGCAAAGTTTTATCAGGATTGACTCTGCAATTTTTTCGAATGTATGAGGCATCGTAGATCCGATTGAGTGCAAGTAATAAAATCTGTCGATGATCTCTACATTCATAGTGATTGGTTCAACCATCTCCACTTGAGACTCTAATGTTTTAGCCAAAGTCGATTTATCAGTTTTAAACATTTCTCCAATACACGAAAAAAGGGCAGGCAGCATAGGTGCTAATGGAAAGGTCAAACAATGTTCAATGTTATTTTTTTTTCAATGCTAACCGCAAGTAGACGACCAAAACTATCACGTTCCATTCTTAACAACACTTTTTTTGATTTATCTTTGGTAGTGCATTCAAAGGCAAAATTTAATATTTTGTTTTGATAGGTTTTTCTAATCTTTCAGGTTCTGAGTTACATTGAGTGATAAAATCTACTTTTTTGTTGATTACCGATGCTCTTTACGCTAAGTAGAAAATTTGTTACGTCATCAGATGCTGCTTTTCCCGTTGATATCTTGAACAAATTTTTTTATCAATCATGTCATCCAAGGGGCTCATCATATTCTGTATGGCCTCCATAATAATTTGAAAACATTTCTTACCTTTTTTAATGAAGTAGTTTTGTAAAGAGTGTGAAGTATCGTCTTTGTGCGAGAGTCCAATATTTTTGTCCTTATGCTGTGGCTGAGCGCCCATCTTTGGCGTGCTGATATTGAGTCAGCAGAAAGATTATCTGATAGTTATTTGCTCGCATCAGCATCGATGGTCTGCTCTAAAGTCAGATCAACAGGTGATCTAGCAAAATTAGCTTTGGTACGACGAATCCCAAATGAACCACGCCGAAATTCAGAAACTAAAGGTGAGTTCTCCATTTGCAGTTTTTTTTGTAAGATAACATTTTTGGTGCGATCATTTTAACATTCAAGGCATTTGATTTTTACGATTTTAAGTTCAAACATGAATCGTCAAGTCATAAGTGAGATTGACCGTGCAAGAATAGTGGCTTTAGTTGAAGAAGGTCATTCAGGAAGGTTCGTTGGCGTTTGGCAAAGTGATGTGGCTCGTGTATGGAACCGGTATCTCCAGACCAATTCTCTTCGTGATAGACCTAGAAGCGGTAGAAGGCGTGTTACTAATCAGCGGCAGAACCGCTATATCCGCTTAACTATCCGAAGAAACCCGACCATGGCAATACCAGCACTCCAAAGAGATATGAGACATGCGTTGGGAGTTCAAGTATCGATCTCGACATTACGAAGACGAATACTTGCGACAGGTTTGAGGTGTCGCCGACCAATAAGAGTGCCCAGACCACAACCTGAGCACAGAGTTCGCCGACTACAGTGGGCTCAAGAACACGCGGCCTTGCCTGAAGAATTTTGGAATTCGCTGTTTTTTTCCGACGAGACAAGGATATGTTTGGTACAAGATAGCCATCGGATACGTGTGTGGCGGGATCCAATGAGAGTTGCTCAGCTTGCCCATGCTCGCCCCGTGCCGCCCTTCAGAGAAGGAAGTGCCATGTTTTGGGCTGGTATCATGTTAAATGATCGCACAGAATTAATTCATGTGGAGGGAACGATGACTGGTGATAGGTATCTCAGAGAGATTCTACATCCTCACGTGAGACTATGGCGCGCAGCTGTTGGCAATTCCTTCTTTTTTATGGACGATAACGCCCGACCTCATCGGACCAGAGCTGTAAATGAGTATCTTGAAACTGAAGGGATCAATCGTTTGAACTGGCCTGCCCTATCTCCTGACATGAATACCATAGAACATGCTTGGGACATGCTTGCCAGGGCAGTGGCAGCACGCAGAAATCCACCCAGGAGTGTACAAGAGCTTGTTCATGCGGCCCAAGAAGAATGGCGAAATATTCCTCAACAGAATATCAATAATTTGGTAAACAGCATGGGCAGGCGACTTCAAGCCTGCATAAATTCTAGAGCTGGAGATACTCTTTATTGAAAGTTCTCATGCAGGTTCTCACTTAACCTTTTCTCTGTATTTAAATTTGTATTTAATTTATTCAATTTCTAAGAATACTTTTTATGTTTAAAGCAAGTTTATTATTGGATAATAAAAATTTTTGACAAATATACACGTTTTTTTTTTATTGAAACCAATTATTTGATTAATCTCTGATCCATTTGTAATGAACACATTTTTTTTTTCGGAGATTTAGGGTGATGCAAAACTTTTGAATCTATGTGTATTAATATTTTGAAGGATCGTAATCAAGTTATCTCTGATTCAATTTATTTTTATACTACCCCAGTTTACAAACTAACTACACAAAACACTGCTTTATAGTAAATTTATCCATCCTTGTTTTTACTAAGAGTATAAAACCTGCGCGCTCTTTTATAGTTTACAGTGCCTGTGCGCACAGCTGTAGTATTGTGTAATTAAAATTAAATTAAAATTAGTTTCGATTGGTAGACAGAAGAGTGCAATTACTAATTTCAACTTACCTGTTTGGACGCGGCTGCCAGGTAATAGGAACCAGAAAAGGGGAGGCAACTGAGGTGTTGCATATTTTATTGTGTGCATTATAACCTTTCCACTGAAATTGGTTTTGTTTGGTAGACACGACGGTGAACTTTTCAAAAAATAATAATTTTCCATAATTTTAATTAATTATAGCCTTGACCATTTCCCAAAGTGTTGCCATATCAAATTATGTTCTTAAACATATTTCCTTCGATAATATGTCATTTTCATCCGGTAGACAAAACGGTGCAGGACGATCTTGCTTCGGATCTTAGACTAAATAGTTATTCCGATAAACCTATTTAAGGACGTCAATACTTTCCAAGTGGATGTGACGGCGAAAAAATTGAAAGGCAGGAAATGGCATACCGTTCAGTTGCCATCTTCGACGACAGCCATGCTGTACTGAAGGCACTGTAGAGGTAAATTCTAATTTGGTGTGGGATTGCCTTAAATGTACTTAGAGACCATTGCAAGACGATTATAGTCTGGGTACCAGGTCTAGAAGATCATAAGAACAACGAATTGGCAGATGAAACGACAAGGATCATCAACGCCATTCATCAGACCGAAACCCATCTGCGGCGTCGCAAAGTCGACAATAAACAGGGTCACAAGAAAGTGGGTGGCACAAAAATTTTTGACTGCCTGACCAATGAACGGTTTCTTATACTAGACCTGCTGGAAATCACATGAAAAATTCAGTCTCGAGGCTGATAGGCTATTTAAAAAGAGTCGGGCTGGAGAATGTGATATCGATTGCAAGGAACACAATAGATGAGGAAGTCGCAGTGGAATAGGCCAATTAGCCACCTCATCTATCTATCTACTCCGCGCAAATACATAATCTTCAATTGAACAGAGATATACAATTTCCATTAGACAAAAAAAACTTCACATGAATTCAATCCTATCAGTGTTAATCCGGTGTAGTTCAGATGGAAAATAATAAAACAAAAAGAGAACTGAATCATGTGAATACGTATTCGGAGTGAATCACAAAAAAAGTCAACCACAAAGCTGGAAATACTGAATATGATGGATGCGTATATTTAGCAAATTATTGTAAATAGATGTTAAATGAAAACTTCGGTGAAGAAGTGATAACATTATCTCTCCATTTCCAAACCAGGATTTCAATTAGTTGATGACTCTTATTAAATCAGCTAACGTGTTGTAATCAACTTTATTTTCAAAAACTACCGGGAACCGGTAAATGCCTTGAGGCCTGTGCCGTATCATGGTGAAAAAAATTATCATCTTCCCACAAGTCTGACTTTTTCAACGCATATATGAAAGTATACTTCCTCAAACTACACATTTACTATCCTGCCTTATTGCAAGAGTTTCAAGTGCAAAACACCAAAAAAATCGAGAAAGAAGTCAAGATCACCTCGACTTTTGATCGACGTGCCATTTTCAAGTTAGGCTGTAAAAAGACTGCTCCGAATCTGGATGTGATCGCACACAGAATGATTGAAACTTTTTCACCCAAAAATATTTTTATCAAAAGTCTGTCATAGATATTCCAATACAAAGAAGGTGTTGTGACCTAGAATTTTATATTGCTATTCATTTCGCAAGTATGTTATAAGGTTCTCCTTGCATTCCACATAATCTACATTCTTCTTGCTCCATTAGTTCCATATTTTTGAGGTCTAAATTTGTTCTTACCTGGTTTTCAAGACTATATTGGATTGTCTCAGCCCTATTAGAACTTCCCAATAGTCAGATCTACTCTTCTTTTTTGCTTGCCCGTTTGCTACTCCAACTTCCCCCATTCCAGTGTACCCTGGAACCCACAGTAAGGTGATGATGTTCCTTGAGTTTTCCTATGCATTATCATACCGTTTTGGAAGTAATATTAGTAGATTCCACAAAGTAAGGGTACACACAGTGAATAAGACTATAAAACTATGCCGAACATTTTAGAGATTAATCTAAGAAAACATATTACTAATTATTTATACTCAATTGATAGAAAATAAATAATTTTTGTTGCTTAATGTGGGAAATGTTTATCAAAAGTTCACTTCTACAAAAAAATGTAGTTCTAATTATAATTTCAGAGATGCAGGCTTACTGAATATCGCAATCAATCTCTCGGAAGCTGATATTGACTTATATTATTTTTCGTACAGGGCGGACTTTAATGGAAAATAAAAAAAACTGTCAATTTAATTAACTCACAATCTGCTACTGTTACTTATGTAATTATAATACTAGAAACTTTTATCGACAGTAAAAACACAAGATATATATCATCAGATATATTTCCCTTTGCAACGAAACATTTTTGCCAATTACTAATTTTACGAGAAAAACTGACATGATAAAATCGCGACACCGAAGGTGTCAGAAGGTGTCAGATGTCAGGTTTTCGAGCAAATTTTGTGATTGGCAAAACTTTGGGTTGAAGAGAAATTTATCTGATAAAAGAAAAGCTCGAGTGTTTTTTTGGTAAGATAAATTAACGACAGAATATATGGATGAATTGCTGTGAAATTATAAGTAACCAAACTTGCCACTCATTGTCATTGTGTAAAAGTGACGTTCGCTCACTAGATATTGAGGAAGAGAAGTTTTTATCCGATAAAAAAGGATGTACCTTTTTTACCAATGTCAAAGTGACAATAACATTTCCAGGTATATGACATTTCAACATTGGAATCAATTTATCAACAGTAAAAACACAAGTGCTTTTTTTTATCGGATAAATTTCTCTTTGCAACGAAACAGTTTTGCCAATCACTAATTTTACGAGAAAAACTGATCTAATGTCAGTTTTTCGAGCAAATTTAGTGATTGGCAAAACTTTGAGTTGAAGAGAAATTTATCTGATAAAAGAAAAGATCTAGTGTTTTTTGGCAAGATAAATTAACAGAATACTTGCTCTATTTCGAGCACTCCGGCTTCGCCGTCGTGCTCCAAAAATCGCGCGTGTTTTAAAGACCTTAATATCCACTTATACTTCAATATACTATTAGTAATCTCTTCAAGCAGGCTTTTTCAAAGATCCAAAAATTGTTTGCTAGGAAAAAAATGCCCGGGCTAAATAGTTAGGAGAATTCGTATATAGTTATTTTCCCAGCGACTGGGCGGAAATCAAACAAGAATATCATTCATTACGTAATATGTCATGTAGTTCTTAATCCTACCATTCAATTGGGCCTAGAATATGGAATCGAGGAATTAACTACCCGCAACCCTTAATAATATTTCAATGCAATGTTAGGTAGGGTAGGTTTCAAATAATTGATGCATAAGCTATCCATTTGAAAGGCACCTTGAAGGAGGAGCTTCTGTATGTGCTTATTAAAAAAAATTTCTTTTTCTACTACCGTGCGCTTTAACCCACTTTCCCGCACGCATTTTAGATTTGAAAGTGTCACTTTCCCGCACTGGTGCGGGAAAGTAAAATTATGCAAATTTTGACCTTATTAGATAGTTTTTGACTTCGGAAGTTATAACTATTCTTATACCAGGTGAATAAATAGTCCATCAAATAAAATCAACATGTTTTCCAGCTTTTTGTTGCATTTTTAATTTTCTGAAAATATAAAATAAAATAAATATTTTGATATAGCGTTGTAAATTCTTTAAAGTAGTGTCACAAAACAACTATTAAACCACCCGGGTTTGATATAAGAAAAATATATCAAATGAAATTCTTTCATCTACAAATGACTTAAAATTGTTGCCGTCACCCTCATCGTCATCTTTATGTGACCTGCAAACGATGCCATCCTCATCAACGTCATTCACTCACCAGTTAACACCAAATAACTCCACTGGACCGGCAATTTTAGTAATTCACAGAATGCAACAAATTATTGTGTTTCTAATATTAATATTTATAATAATAATTGATAATAATAATAATAGTTTTTGGCCTAAGTTTTTTATATGTGTGTTAAAATAAAATAAATTTTGAAAAATGGGTTGATATACTTTTTTGTATATACGGTCGTAGAAAAAATAATGTTCCTAACTCATGCGTAAAGTGTCTTTCCCGCCCTTGACCGCTTGCCCGAACTCCGCTTCGCGTCGTTCGGGTCAACTGCAGTCGCGTGCGGGAAAGTATCACTTTCCGCACTAGTTAGGAAAATAACTATATATTTCATACGGTTAAAATAATGGCACTACTAAACTAAAATAACTAAAATCTAACGTATAATTTTTTGACAATATTTAAAAATGGAAAAGTTGAATTACTTTTTATTTTTACAGTTTGTTTCGAGGTATTAAATAAGAATGTTTTTAAATGTTACCAAGCTTCTGACAACATATGTTCTACATTGTTTCTTAAATGAATTCAATTTGTTTATATTTCTGATATCAACGGGTGATAAATTATAAAATTTAGGTGCTAGGTAGTCAGTAAATTTCAAGTTCATAGTTGTATTGCTTCGTGGAATTTTCAACCGTTTGTTGCTGTTTGATCTGGTACAATATTGATGATCAACAATTTTTTTTTATTTATCTGATTTATGAAAATAACAAAAGGATATAAAGACAACTCACATCACATATACTCTCATTGTATAATAAGCTGGTGTGATACAATCTGTTTTTGTTGAAAATCACCTTTAGGATATAATTTTGTATTACCTGTATTGGTTTTATGTTACTCCCCATACTATTATACCATACCTAATAAGTGACTCTACCAATGTTTTATAGACCGTTACTATTAATTTAGTGCTCAAAAACTCTCGTAAAATGTAAAACTTTCTGATTAATTTTCGAATTTTACCAGTCAGATAGTCCACGTGGTATGTCCATTTGAGATTTTGATCAATTATCATCCCTAAATATTTAGTCTTAGATACTGAAGTTATTTCAAAATGTGTGTTTTCCTCTATTAATATTTTATTATAAAAAAGTCTGTTGGCATGTGTTAATGAGAAAGCTTTGTAATTTGTCTTAGTTATATTCAGTGACAACTTGAAAGTTTGAAGCCAGTTTTTTACCTCCTTCATACCGTTTTTCACCCGTGTTTTGACTTCTTCCCAGTTTTCACCAGAGAATATAACAGCTGTATCATCTGCATAAGATAGTATTTTTCCTTCGATGTTAATGTTAAGTAGGAAATTTATATATGTTAGAAAGAGAATTGGCCCCAGTATTGTTCCTTGTGGCACCCCAATCTTAATTTTTCATGGTAAACTGACACACTCATTAATTCTTAGAAATTGGTCTCTATCTGAAAGGTAATCTCCGAAAAGTTCCAATACAGTACCTCTCACTCCATAGTGGTTTAATACATCTATAAGTTTTTCATGGGGTACTGTATCGAATGCCTTCGCAAGGTCTATGAAAACTACTATTGCTTTTCTGTTATTGTTGAGATTATGTGTTATTTCTGACGTAAGACTGTATATTGCATTGCATTGTATATTGCATAACATAAATATTTTCAGTTTGGGAGTCAGTTTCCATCAATTCAGGATTTGATTACGATAGAATCATTCCCAGTGTATCCAATGTTCAGTAAGAAAGGTTGTGGTTATTGGTTATCGTGGTTATTGGTTATAAATAAATTTAAAATTTAAAAATCAAATACATTAAAGTGTGGTAAGATACGTTAGAGATGTGTGAACCACAAATGTGCAAAATTTTATTGGGGGATCATTTTCATACCACTTCAACCAAGTAGGAGATAGTGAAATGGGTGGAAGCATCCAGTCATATATTAAAATCAAGACAGTCGATAGGTACCTTCAAAAATATTAAACTTAAAAGATATACCAAGAAAATGCAACGGATTATAGCAGGTATTTTGGTCCAACTGAATGGTCTCCATTCAGACAAATAGTGGATTGGTTAAAATTCATTCCAAGATATTCCCCAATACCAACATGATTGATTCAAGAGAAAAAAGCAGTCCGATAACAATAGTACCTATCGTATCGTACTCCTTGCTTCAAACATATAATGTCTGATTTATACTTATGATTATTCTAGAACTCAAATGTTTGACTGGTAAAATAATAATTGGTTTCAGTATTTAAATTTCACCTTCTGGTTATTCATGCAATACTTGACAGAATTTGAATAAAATTGGGGATATAATTATAAAATACAGTGGTTATCACGTTGCGTGCGGTTAAGTTACTTCAAAAAAAAGAACTTACGTGGTATTTCAACAATGGAGTTGAAGAAATATTCAAACATTTCTCGATCACTTGGGTTTATATGACACAATAAGAAATTTTTGTAATTTTCTACCTTCTGTTGGAAAAGTTCTTTTTTTCCAGTACATCTTTCAGTAAACTTTTTGTTTGCAGCTTTTTCCATAATACACTTAAATTTTGATGTAAAATGTAATTCCCATCATTAATGGCATATTTTGAATTTTTAATCCGTCACAACCGTATGAACATATCACTTAAAGCAATATTTGTATTTGCCCTTCAATTTTAAGTTGAAAATCTTATACAAAAATGTTTTTTATTTTGAAATATGATAATGGTAGACTGTCAACAATTTGACGTCAGTGGATAGGTAGGAATATAAAAAAATCAAGCCCTTTATGTCGTATATTAAAGTAGAGTTTAAACAGCAAATAAAATAAAATGAGACATAACATAAAATAATATTAGAAATAAGAGCAGACAACATAGGTTAGAAATCACTAGAATAAAATAAGAAATAAGAATGAACCAATCAAATCGCAGATTTTTTGACAATGACTTTTGTGTTTAAATTAGGAAAATTTCGTACAGTACATAACCTCAACCTTGCTATTTACTTGTTATTTCATTTATATTTTCCAAAATCTTCAATTTTCTATCAGAATCATTATAGAAAATTTATAAAGTTTCATTAATGTGTGTAAGAAAACTAGAACTTGTCAAAAGTGTCAATACGGAAAAGAATTGGGGAGTGGATTTGGGTCATGCGCAATATCATTTTCCAAATGAAATAAGCGAAAAAGATAAAAGTTGGCCATCTATCATTCTTATTCCTTATTCTAGCTCATTTCCTGTATAAACGCTGTCATTAAAATGCATCAAGTGAAAATTCTTATTTTATTTTATTTTAGTTCTTATTTTATTTTAGTTGCTCTATAAACTCTGCTTAACATCCAAGTGAACGTTCAAAGTTAACGATCTACGTAGTAGAGATGATCATTTTTACAAAAACAATGGTCGCGTTCACCACAACGTAGCGCTACCGAAGCGATCATCAATTTCCTGCTGAACGCGTGTTTTGTTAACTGATCAGATTAAGCGATGTATCAATCGCCAATTTTCCAATTAGAATTAAAATACGTTACACGCTACCGATTGATGATGCATCAACTTTCATTTATGACATATGCTGGAAACGGTCGCGTTCATCCCAACAAAGTTGATCAGGTAGAGATTTTTAGAGTGATCCAGCAGTTCGTAATTCTGCTGAACGAGCTAATAAAACTATCGACGTATATGTCAACAAATGTCAGTTAATACAACAACAACAACTCAATTTTATTTGATATATACGACAATTATTTATTCATTTTTGATTTTAATTTAGTCTTATAGTTATTACCTACCAGTGTTTTGTGAGCTTAGTAATCCGTGATTATCTACAACGAAAAATTAGCCCGGTGTGTTAATAAGTAGTTTTTGTTTATTAAAAAATGGATCCCATTCAAGCAGCTATTTTAATTGCTGAAGAAGACGCTCTAGACTTAGGTCTAATAGTAGGTCGCGCTGTAGACCTTCTTCAACCCATAGAACAGCGTAAAGTTTGGGAAGAAGGACGTGATCGGGAGCTCCGTATCAGAAATAAGTTCTTTTTCGAAAACACTGTCCCACTGTACAACGATGATCTTTTCAAAGAACATTTTAGAATGTCAAGAGTAACTTTTCAGGTACGACACGTGCTATTCACAATTTAATGTCATTAATTATTGGATCATAAGTTATAATAATTTTATTTTTAGATCTTGGTGAACGTTTTGGGAAGAATAGTTCATCATGGAAATGATAAAATTGACTTTGGAAAGAAAGTCCTATTCACAATATGGACCATATCTAAGCAAGAAAGTTTTCTAGCTGTTGGAGATCGATTTGATTTCGGAAAAAGCACTGCGCATGGAGTTTTCAAACAAATAATATGTGCTTTGGCTACTCTTATACAAGAATATGTAAGATTTTCTAGACCAGATAAGTACCATGCTTCGACAATTGTAAGTATTGTTTAAACAGAAATATTTAAATAAAAATAATTACATACATATCTATTATTAAATATAAAATAAATTATAAAATGTATATGGGTATTTTTCTGCTATTTCATCAACGTTCTAGAGGATTCCCTGGCGTTGTGGCTGCCATAGATGGCTGCCACATCCCTATAAAACAACCCGAAGGAAATGAACACGATTTTTATAATAGGAAGGGATTTCACTCCATAATATTCCAAGGCAAGCGAAAAGTTATAGTAACGTAATTATTTTCTTACATTTTATCAAATATTATAGGAACATGTGATCATATGGGTAAATTTATCGACTGTCACATCGGTATGCCAGGTAGAATGCATGATGCAAGAGTTTTTAGGAACAGTCCCATCTATGATCGTTTAGTAGATAATGAAAACCCACTTCTGCCAGCTAATTACCATATAATTGGAGATTCGGCATATCCTCTGATGAAAAATTTGATGACACCCTATCGGGACACTGGTCATTTAACACCTCATCAAATAAATTATAACATTAAATTAAGCTCCATAAGGTCAATTATAGAAAGGGCATTTGGAATCCTCAAAAATAAATTTAGAAGATTGAAATTTCTAGACATTTCAAAACCCGACTTTGGAAACAAAATAATTGCTGCTGCGGTGGTTTTGTACAACTTTTTGTTACTAGAGGGTGATATCAATTTATACGAAGACCAGGGTGTAGACCTCGCAAATCAGCAACCAGACAATGTTGATAATAATCGAGAACCACCTGACAATGCCGGTGTAGATAAGAGAAATGAAATTTGTGAAAATTTATTGATTTAATAAATATAGATTATTCAATTCATTGTTTTAGTGTTTTATTTGTTATTAAAAAACTTCGATCCAGATTAGGTAACACTAATAAAAGAATAAGATAATTCATAACAAAAACAAATAAATATAGAAAGTATGAAAACAACTTTTATGCTTATACATTTACAAATTTCTCAAATGTTAAATCATAAAAATATCAAAACAACTTCAAAGTAAGTTATATATTTCAGCTGAACAATTGATTTGAAAAAAAGTCACATTTTGCATTTGCAAATGCTACAAACATCAACATAACCTTACATAAAATTTCTAGCCCAACCTCGTAAACTTAGAACATTATGATCTAGGGTTCAAGGTTAGTAATACTTGTCTTGAAATATCATTCCTTTCTTGCTGGATTTCATTGTTTCTTACTATAGCTTCTCTCAGTCTTCTTACCTCATCTAACCTTTGTCTTTCTATCTCTTGAATTTTCTTCCGATGCTCATAAAGCTGCTTCACTCTTGTTGTTGAGCTTGTGTTAGTCTTCCTCACTTTGGTACTTTCTTGGTTAGTCTCATTCTCTTTGTTACTTTTATCGTTTGTCTTATTCCCTTTCTCACTTTCTTCCATATTCGGGTTTCGATCATTGCCGTGATGATTTTCGAATGCTTCATTCCTCAGACCTACTTCCCTATTTGATAAAAAATAATTGGGTATCAATTGTATTGAGGATATAGTGAATGTAGGGTTCATCGTTTTATCATTGAAAAATATATCATCCATTATTTCAAAATATTCCCACTTTATACATGATTCTCCTGTTTTATTTTTTTTATCTTTATTATCTTTATAAGTTTTTTTCAAATTCCTCATTTTTCTATCCAATATCTCTACTGTTATAGAGTTGTAACCCTTATTTTTAAATTCTTTCATTATTTCCAACCAAATATCTTTATTTTTTATTTTAGAACTTCGGAAAAGAACATTTTTTTCTCTATATAGGTTCAAAAGAAGTAGAGTGGCTTGTCTGGTCCATCTAAATTGATCCATGCTAGTCTGGGTGCTGGTGTTACCTAGAAGCAGGTTGTATGTAATATTAAAATTGAGACTAGAAGTTCCTTACTATCTTACCTGTACATGGAGTTAATTGAAAATTACTATTATGGCTATCACCAATACTTTTTCCACTTCCTTGATCTACAAATTGTATAGAAAAATTAATTGGTATAAAGAGTACTAGGATTGATATTTTAGTGAATTAACAAAACTAGGGCTGGTTGAAAACCCGAGTTAGATATATTTAAAATGCACACTACCAGATAAAAGCCCAAAATGTGTTCAAAATTGATATCAATAGATCGTAATATTCAAACACTTGTTAAAATCTGCGATTCCTCGTAGTAAACTTGGATTGTACCCCCCGTTTTTTTTTCAATTTTTGCAGCAGCCTAACCCTATAACATCTGTATAAACTAAAACTAAAATGATATAACTACCTTGACATTCTATCAGTACTTCACTTATGTTTCTTTTCCTTGCGACAGTCTCTGGGCACTTTTGCCCTTGATTTGCTAAGCCTGCAAAGTATATCTCACAAAACTTCACATCTAAAAATGAAACCATTGAAAAATGGGAGTAAATCACAATAAATTGAACTCACCACTTTGGAGCATACTGTGGAGACTTGAACTTCCTGACACACTATACAATTTATTATTAAAATCGTAAGTCACCTCCAGCTGTTCGCTCATTTTCACTACAACACAAATTAAAATATCTTCAAAGAAAGATATTTATAATATGTTTCCAATTATGTCATAAATGACAGTTAATGCATCATCAATCGGTAGCGTGTAGCGTATTTTAATTCTGATTGAAAAAATGGCGACTGATACCATAGCGCTCAATCTGATCAATTAACAAAACACGCGTTCAGCAGGAAATTGATTATCGCTTCGGTAGCGCTACGTTGTGATGAACGCGACCATGTAAATATCTTTGTTTGGAGATATTTAGTTTGTATTTCAGTGAAAATGAGTGAACAGCTGGAGGTGACTTATTATTTCATTAATAAATTGTATAGTTTGTCAGGAAATTCAACTCATCATAGTATGCTCCAAAGTGGGGAGCTCTATTTGTTGCAATTAAATCCCATTTTTAATGGTTGGAAGTAATACCTATTTCATAATTGTCGTATATATCAAATAAAATTGAGTTGTTGTTGTTGTATTTATTGACATTTTTTACATATATGTCGATGGTTTTATTAGCACGTTCAGCAGAATTACGAACTGATGGATCACTCTAAAAATCGCTACCTGATCAACTTTGGTCACGTTCATCACAACGTTGAGCTACCGGAGCGATCATCAATCTCTCGCTGAATGCGTGTTTTGTCAACTGATCAGATGTGACGCTGTGGTAGCAGTCGCTATTTCTTCCATCAGAACTGGAATTACGCTACTAATCAATGATGCATTGTCATTTATGCCAAATATCATGTCTATATAAATGAAAATGAATCATCGAAATATTAATGAGAGCATAATTTTCAATCGACTGCACCAAATTGGTCAACTCTTTCTTTCATGTGCTCGTTACTGTCGGAAGGTTCGAATAGAAGAAAATTGAAAAGAAAATATTTTTTCAAATGTTTTTTCCTACGACCACTATCGAAAGTCGTCTTTTATGCCTTGAAAAGCAACTGCAAAGTTGATGTTTTCCGCGAGCTGTCATATTTTGACATTATTGGCGCTCTTAACCAGAAAGTGACTTTGGCGCACGCCTAATTTCATTCATAGATGAGCTAGTAGTTATATAAATAAACTGTAGACTAAATTATTTCAGTTGATCTTCCAATATGTTAAAACATCCAACAGTATTCTCCGTAATAATTTTATGAGAAATAGGGAAATCTAGAAAATATCTGACATTTATGTACATAGGTACACGAAACTGCAATCTGGAAACTGCTTTGTAGAAACAATGGCAATTAATTCTATTTTGGTGTGATCGTAGAAAAAATCTTTTGTGTATTTCGAGCAGGAAGTCCTTTGGTAGTCTCGACAGATTGCGGCAACTTTTTGTCTCGACTTCCAAAGTACTACTCTCTGCTCTTGATACACAAATCGTTACCCTAATTCGCAAATGTCGTAAGTCCATTTTTGCCAAAATTGGGTTTTTGGCACCATCTCGTTTAATACTATCAAAATTTTTCTTTTCTAAAAACAGTTTTTAAATAACAGATTCTAACCCTAAATTACGTAGTTTACCAAAATCATCAACCACTAATAATTCAACCCAATAAAACGTTTTTATCCCACCCTGTAAAATCAAAATCAAACTGGACTTCCGACATTTGCGAATTGGGGTAACGAAATAGCTATTTTCTACAATCACATTGAAAAGTAGGCTTCTTCGTTTGCCATTGACAACGAAAAGTAAACGTTTCTTGAGGAGAGTTACTTTACGCTCGCCGAGCGTAAATAATGGCAAAACGCTCGTTGCCCATAACAACCGATACTACAAACACAATAATTGTATTGACAGTGACAGATATAAAAGTTTGAAACATATTTGAATTGACAAGTTTTCATGAATTCTACTTTATATTTGTTTTTAATTGTTAAAATTAAGTGGTGATTGCAGAAAAAGTTTTGTATGTATTACGAGCAAAAACGTGACATTATTGATTTCGAGTAATTTCCGCGCGACGCGAGCGCGGTAATTATTACTCTCAAGCAATAATGTATCACTTTTCGCTCTTAATACATGGATAACTATTTTCTACTGAAGTGCGGATCATAATGTCGGATAGTCAAGCAGCCATTAAGGCACTGAGCTCTTGGGCTTATACAATCAAAGACTCTTCTGGGTGACTACAACCTGTTGAGATCAAAAGAATGCATAAGTCAAAGTAAAACTGCGCTAAGAGTTTTAACAGGGATCCTAACGGAATATTGTCGCCTGAATGGGCACCTGAAAAAGCTCAAAATACTGGAGGAAGAAGAATGCAGATTTTGTGGAATGGAAGAAGAAACCTCCATCCACATTCTTTCCAACTGCACAGCACTTCAGAATCCTAGAGCACAGCACCTAGGAGATTACTGGATAGAAGAGGAACATTTGCCTAAGTTGAAGCCTGCAGACATCCTAAAATTTCTCCGGGAAATAGGACTAAAGGAACTACTAGTTTCTGAGACTCTCCTCAGAAACTGAGTAGAAGTAAGGGGGCACAATAGATCTTTTAGGTATCAGTGAATGTCACCCCAAAACACACACATACATACATACAACGTGCGGAAAAGTTCACTTTTTCATTTACTTGTTCTAGAGTATGTTTTAGTATCTTTTCAATTACACCTAACATCGTACAAACGCTGATTTATATATTCCCTTTGATGACCCTATTTTCTCTGTTCTACACATTACGCAAAATATTAATTTTGCAAATTCTTAAAAAATTAAGAATCTCCTTCCCCCACAGTTAATGAAATAGATATTGATAAAAATTTTATTGGTTCGTTATTGTACTTTGGAGATGTTTCTCACAAATTTTTTAACATTTTCAAAAGATATAATATTACAGTTGCTTTGAAGAGTGATTCGTCTATGAAAAAGATACGTTTCATATGTTGCATAAATCAGGATAACTTCCATGTTTTGATTGTTCTGCTATATATGAAGGCCACAGTGGTCTTAGACTTGAATACCGTATACATAAGAATTGTATCAAAAAATATATCGCTCCCGCGGTCACATTTTAATCCATAATTTTAAAGTGGTCGTGGGTAAGTTCGCTCCCGTAGCAATTTCCTGGAAGGGTAGGTACTTAGGGATTAAAATGTGACCGCGGGTAGGGGTGGAAAGTGGGTGGTTTATAAATGCTTGTTATGTTTGTTGAGAGATCATTTTGAAGTTTATGTTAACTTGAATAATATGGATTCGTTGAAAGTGAGTGAAATGTTAAGCGAAAAAGGCAAGCCAATATTAGTTGTCAATAATTACAAATATAATTTTCACAAAATACTTTCCGGAAACGTGAAACGGTGGCAGTGCATTCAACGTGGGTGTAAATCGTATATTAAAACTTTTTCGGACAATAGTGTAATTATTGAACACAATGAAAACCATAATCACGAGGACTGTGATGTGTCCATTTTAAACCGACTAAAACTAAGCAATTGTTTAAAAAGACGTGCCATGGAAGATATATGCGAGAAACCGATGAAGCTCATTCACAAACAATTAAATAAAGGAAATGTTGATACACTGACTATAACGGACGTGCATCTAGTGAGAAAGAACATTTATAACGGCCGAAAACAAGTTCTGCCCAAGATTCCAAATTTCATGCAGGAAGTACATGACGTATTAAATACGATGAAGGTGTTAACCAATCAAGGAGAGTTATTTTTGCTAACCAATGAGTCTGTGAAAAATTACGTGGCATTTTCGTGCACGTCCAACCTAATATTTTTGAGCAAATCACGAACAGTTTATGTAGATGGGACTTTTAAGTGCTGCACAACAAAATGTTTCCACCAGTTATTCACCGTTCACGGACTACAAAATGGGCACTATATTCCATTAGTCTTCTTTTTGCTTCCAAATAAACAAGCAAATACGTATGCTACTGCATTCAATTGTATAAAAGATCCATGTTCAAAACTGAAGATCACTTTTAATCCTGAAGTTATCTATGCGGATTTTGAAAAGGCTATTCACTCTGCTGCACGTCAAGTTTTTCCTTCTTCTGAACTGAGAGGATGCAGATTTCATCTTGACCAGTCGTGGTAAGTATTTTTTCAACGGTTGAAAACAATTAAGATATTTTTGAGTCAGGTAGGTGCTTAATCGCCTTATCACATGGGAGCGAATTAGGATACGGTCATCGGAGCGAATTAGTATAGGATTAACAGGTATTTCTGACCACGGGAGCGAACTAGTGTGCACCGAATATTTCAATTTGGAATTTATTAACTCTTCGTCTGCTTCTGCGAATTATATATCGACAGAACACCATTTTCCCGACAAATTTGATGTTGAATTTCATATTTTTCTACTACCAGGCAAGGGAAATTGCTGAGCAAATTTATCATGTGAATGTTCGTATCATTGATAACTATCAGTAAGCGCAGCCTCGGCTCTTCAAATTGTTTAATTCGATATTATGTGATTGGCTGAAAGTTGTGTTGTGCATTTGATTCCATGCCAATATGTCAATTATTGTGACATGACATATCTCTTATTCAAAGACGATATGGATTGGTAGATATTATTGACGTGAGATCAGGATCACCAGCATAAATCTCAACCAATCGGACACCATCTTTACAAATATTGATATTTGGATGCAATTACCTGTTTTAAATAGACTCAGTTCACATATATTTATAAACAACGCGAACATAAACATGAAAAAATGGTATTGAATTTTCGCCCTTTCCAAGTAGTAGTGAATTCCAAGAATTTTGGGTGGGCAGCTTGGACTGAAGTCCCACTTTGACATGAAATCAGATGCTACAATATAATATTCAGCCAATCAGGCATGACCTCCACAAATATCGATATTTACATCAAATTACCCAATGTAAAGAACCCAGGCTCCGTTTACGATTATTTATGAATAATACGAACCTTCATATGACAAATTCGTTCGCTTCCACAGTGGTAAGAAAATGTATAATTTTTTGGGCTGGCATTTTGGAACTAAGTCGCCTATTGACATTGAATCAGATTCTCCAACGCAACTTCCAATCAATTATACATGACCTTCACAAATATCGATATTTGCATCAAATTTGAAGAGCCGAGGCTCCGTTAACAGATATATATGAATAATACGAACATTCATAATATGTCAAATTCGTTCTGCAATTTCCCTTCCACAGTAGTAGGAACACATGAAATTTGTGAGTTGGCAACTTAGACTGAAGTCCTCCATTGGGTCAGCTAAGTTTCTATTTTGTTTTAGCAGCCATATTGTAAATTGTTGGATCCTGAAGTATAATAATATAGATAAAATTATTCCAATAATTTTTTTTTCATAAGTTCAAAACGCCTCATTTCATTGTTAACTTATAAATTTACATCATGGAAACATTTTTCGTAATGAATTTCGTAAAAAATAGCTTGCTCTATATTTTTTCTTGCTAATGCTGAAACTTACAAATTTGAATCTCCGTCTCAGGTAGGTAAGACAAAAGACCACATTTTCGACCTGTTTATACAAATGAGGATCTTTATTATGTACTTACAAAGCCCAAAAAACTTTGTCCTGAAAGTACATTTGCATTTGAAAATCATTTTCTCTTCTAGACGAGTCCGCGTTTGAATAGAAGTTTGTAAATACAAGGGTTTTATTATAATTGTGCGCCTAAACATAAATCGTCTCCTTTTAATGTATTTATTTGCATCTGGGTAGTACCTACTTACAGTATAACCTCTTCAAGCATCTGCCGCGTATTGAAAGCGTTAATGTTCATGAAATGAGACAAGATTGAAAAAAATATATATTGAAATTTTGTAGGGCCGCCATTGTGAATTCTTGAAATCTGAAGACACCAACGTTTCAGGTGGCGGACTACTACATTTTCATGTATTAGAGAGTCGTTATTGTTATTCTATTTATGTTTGTCGCTTGAAAAACCATTTTGCAAAAATTATTTCAATTTTTCAAAAATTTTATGCGGAAATTTTTTTTTTCCAATATTGCATTGCGTCATCTTATAGGGTATAAAATCACATACAACCTTGTGGTCCACAATTTTTTTCTACAATCAAATCGTTATGGACGAAAAACTGTTGCATTTCACGTGCTCCAAGCTATGCTTGCAAGCTACATCGTAAGCTCGAGCGGAATCTTCTCACTAATCTGGGAACTAGTAGTCTATACTACATATACTTTCGTTTAAAAAAGTGAAATCTCTGGTGAAAATCGTTTCCATTGTATATCCTCACTTCCCCGGACTAATAGCCAAAGTCTACTAACTGTCACTTTTTCGCAACATTTGCATTGTACACGTCATGTCCATTCTTTGTGAATCGCGCCTAATATGGAATCAGATTTTGAACGGACTGAAAAGGCGATTTGAAAAGGAATACCATACTGTTTTATGCGGACGATCTGATCATTATATCACAAGCCTTACTTTCACTTTTACTTACTTTTATAAGTTTAGTTACCTCTAAAGCGGCTGAAAGAGTCCTCAAGCCACAAGTCCAGCATTTGCACCTTTCGCCACCACGTTATGTAAACCATATACAGAACCCAGAACGCAGAATCCTGACGGTTTCTGACGCTGTTCGTTGGTGGTAGAAACTGTTCCACTACATATGATGTTTCAATCAGTATTTATCTTCGATCGTTCAGTAAATGACAAAGATAAATAATTATTAAAACGTCATCCATACTAAAACAATCGAGTAATAGAAGTCCTCAATTAACAATTACATGGTTATATTACTGTTAATTATCTCTCCAATTTTATCATTATTAACTAGTAATTATCAGGTTCAATCACTATTACAACTAGTTCCATTGCTATTAGGGGCTGTCCATAGTGTCCATAAGTCACGTAGCTTCATTTTTGACAATTTGTACCCATTCTCATCGCTCTCTATTGGAATATTCACGGAATTCAAATTAAGATCTGCTTCCTCTAACTCGAGTCTTAAAACTTAAAAAGCTATGTACTATGGCTTACGACCTCCCCCCCCCACAAAGTGACCCAGATTATAGTCTTAGATCGAACCCCCTCCGCCCCAAAATTAGCTACGTGATTTATGGACAGCCCCTCATTAACTGGTTTCATTGTTGTAAGTTAAATAGTCAATACTCCTAAACATTGCATTTTGTAATGGATTTTTGGTCATTAGCGGTTACTGTTTTCTGTAGGTTATTAAAGTGATTTAATTACTACAAGCTGACGGACCTTTATAACGATGATTAAAGCCTTTTTTATTGTTATAATTAAACATTTGTTGTGTATTAAAGGTTTCACCTACTACAACCCAATTGTCGATAATGTTGAATAAACTTTTTCATCAGTGTGTGAGAAGCAAGGATGGAGTTGTTATATAGGCTGTAAAACACCCTAAGCAACCAAACAGATCGGGACACATATCCATTAAGAACATCGTAAGTGAAGCTATTTTAGATATAAAAACAAATTATATGGTTACTAAAATTCCCCTTAGTCCTAGAAAGGACGTAAATATCCCTCACAGTCACAGAAAGGTCTTTTCCGAGGTCAAACCTACAGAGTCGGTTCAAAGACTGAAGAAGGGACGGGAGCAGGAGTAGTAAAAAAGACCTACAAGATGGGTCAGAATGAACAAATACAGGTTTGTCCAGTTTGTGTGCTGCGATGAGGCGGGCAATAAACCGAAGCAAAAATACAAAGGACCCCGCGCTTTTCTTATGAGAATGTGGCGTTTCGTCAAATGTTATAAATTTTGGATATGATGTTGTACTCGACTTCCTGACCAAAAGTGTCCATGGGACCAATTCAATCCTTTGACTAGTTTCCGATATACAGGGTATTAAAGTTGAAAAATCCTTGTTTTCCGTGACCACGTAATTTTATTATTAACTAATAAATATGCATTTTCAATTGATGGTACCATTAATATGTTCTAGTTTATCGTAAACTTATACATAAATAGTTCAAAATGTCAAAATATCCAAATTTGGACTCAATTATACGAGGACGAATTTTTGGAATTCTAAAAAATTCTTATATTGACTGAAAACAAGGTCAGAAATAGAAAGTAACTTCATATTCAATGTTCTGGCATCAAATATACTAGTTGTAGAGGTATTCCATACAGGCTGATTCTTAATGCAACCTGAAATTAGTTTTTTTCTATATGAAATAAATAAATTACACCATGTATTTTTAAATTTGTTTTTGATGTTTAAAACGTATTGGTTACCTAGATATCAGTACTCTTCTTGAAATACAGGGTGATTTGCTCATACATTGTGAAATATGTCTTTAAATAAAACACCGGTTCGTTGAAAAGTGTTA
>CAJUYH010003993.1:0-29316 GCA_910591685.1 Galerucella tenella | reverse complement strand
TCAAAACAAAAGATGCTCATAACTCGACTAACTTAAAAGATAGAACGTTCTAGTCTCCGGCAATCGATTCATCGGCGAATTTTACTTTTACCAGTGTATTTTGAGTCGATAAATCCAAGCAATAGGCATGTTAGCACAAAGCAGTTCCAATCAAATATTTCCATACATAGACCTTGCTTAAAAATTTTCGACAAAAAAAATGTTTTGGACGTGGAAAATGCTCAAAATTTGTCTAAAGGGGATTTGTGGGACGAGAAATTGACTGGCACAGTTTTTTTTTTGTATAAAATGATTTTTTCTCGTTCAAATAGAGTCATGAAATTTTCGAAAATCCACTTTTCAAAACAAAAGATGCTCATAGCTCGACTAATTGGAAAGATAGAAGGTTCTAGTCTTCTCCAATCGATTCAGGAAGGAATCTGGTAATAGATAATGGAATGATTTGATCCCATGGGAGTGGATTATTATCATTAAAAAGTTAGGTTATGTTCCATTACTTGCAACAATGCGTTCAGACAAGGTTCAGACGGAACTCAGCTGCTGACTGCCAGCATACTCAACATGTTTTATTTTTATTTGCTGTAGGCAACCATTGTATTAAAGATAGAATGTTTCGACAATAAAAATTCTACTCACTAGTAGATGTTAGTTGATTCAATGATAACTTTTATTTCCGATTGCATGGTAAATATTCCAGTATATTTCTCAATCTGCACCACTGTCTTCTAATATCACATTGCGCTATCTCTTTATGGGCCAGATTTGACCTTTATAAAGAAATATAATAAATCGTTTGAGAAAAACTTTATTGGTGCTTATATTTGATGACCATATCGACCATGGGAGTTTGGAGATATGGGATGATATTAGAAAGAAGAAAATTTATTGGAATATAAAGACATCAAATTCGAAAAAATGTTTGATGCTGCTCCTTCAGAACAATCCAATTAGAACTATATAGAGTCGCCCTAATTTCAATTAAGATACACAGCCGGTTGGATGGGATGAAGTTACGTAATTCAATGATATCAAGAAGTCTAAGATATTCCGAATAGACGTAAGCTGAATGTCAAGCAACAAGATCATCATCAATTTTCAGTCACATTAGTTAGTTACATTAAAACAGGCCAAAGTCAATCAAGAGCTATAAGTGGATGCTGCAAGTTTAAATAGGTCACACTCTTCAATAAGTAGTAGAGTATAGGGAAACCTTATACGTACGTTGTTCTATTTCTTTAGTTGGGTAATTTATATTCAGTTTAACTAATCAACCCAGATATAAATTCTCTGTCACTTGTTTCGACTGCAACTTTAATAGTTAGCACTTTAGGTCGGTTGACTTTAATTCCTTAAGAGCTTTCACTTGCATGTAGAGTAGAGGGAGCTTTTTAAATTAATTTCTGAACCCCGACCAGATGTTGGAATAATTAGAAATTTTGCACTTGTATTTAATTAAAAACCGAACTCTATTCAAAAATTTAATCATAAACTATAATTTGGAATAGAATTATTTAACAGTTTAGACATGGAATACTTTTTTATTTATTTATTTTTGTTTCACTAACCATAGCTACTTTACTTGATTCTTTAAATTTGTGCAGTTGTAAAAAAAGTATAGTGTGCAAAGTGTGGGGAAAGTACTTTTCTTACTTGTTGCACAATATACTATTTCGAACACCTCACCGGAAAACTAATCATGCGAACACCAAAATAGGGGGAATAAAGTGTTCTTTGACCATCTGTCATTTGAATTTTCTAACTAAATGTCAGTTTTTGGTTTTCATTGTCTTATTTTTTTGTTTCGTCAACTTGTACTACTTTTACGGTATCTATTTCGATATCTTTATTAATATTATGGTCTCCCATACTTAGCATCTTTGTTTTTATTTGTGTTCATGCCCTTTTTTTTCTCCTATTAATCCTTCTTCTTTCACGTCTCCTAATTCTTTCTTGCTTCCTGCTATTGGTACTACATCATCTGAGTATCCATTTTACTTCCAACCCTTCCCATACTTCATTTCTAGGTGCTGTATCGAATGCCTTCTCAAGATCTATGAAAGCTATATTATGTATTGTTATAAAAACTCTTTCATTCCAAAATCAAGGCTGATGAATTTTCCGCTACATAAATGATGCTTCGAATGACAAAAAAAGCGCTTCCCATTTCTTTTTCCGATCTTTTTGTTAAAAATAGATATATAATATACAGAAATTCAAAACCTTTTTTATGAAGTCGGTTAATAAATAGAACCTTTTGCTACATTTCACTATTATAAAAGGGATATAGATTTTCTTTGTACATTCGTGGATGTAACACAGCTTGAATAGAATATTGCAGACGAGATAGACATGATGTCTCGGCGACTGCCCGAAATCAATATACGATATGAGAAATCTAATTCACGAAGGTTCAGACTTTGAAACAAAAAATGGTCAGTTCATCGGAATTGCAAAGTGGTGATTCAATAAACCCATTTCAATTACACTGGGTAACAAAACAATTTTTAATTGATTTTGCTAGAATTTTAATATCTTTGAGACGATATAATGTTTAAAAATATTATTCCGAGACATGAAAAGTTTAACATCATTGTCTAATGAAATAATAACCTTCCGTCTGATAACTCTTCGCGGTTTCTATAACTTGTGCCTTCCAATTCCTCACGACCCTAACCGTTAATTTCTGGCAATTTAATTTCCCTTGGTTTCAGAGAGAGATAATATTTCTGAGTTAATGTATGAAACAAACGTTCAATGTTCCACAAACGATATATCTTGTCATGTTTGGGAACACAAATAAAATTTATTGTCCCTGACAGATCGAGAGAAAAATTGGAGTTTGTCAAGATTGTGACGGGTAAACCAAGTGATAAATTTCGATAGCTATATAGTGGATATATTCGTCATAGGTAATAATAATAATTTAATAATAATTTATTTATTTACACATAATTCAAAGAAAAAAAAGAAATAATACATAAATATAAACAAAACGACGTTATGCGAAATAAATAAATACATACACTTGCGAAACCTATAAGGCTTGTTTGCAAGGAAATAATACTATACTATAAGACTTATACTAGGTGACAAGTAAATAATAATATGTAATACATAATAATTAATAGAAATTTATAATGTAATTGAAGATTAATAAAATAGGAAAAGATTAATAGAATAGAATAAAATAGAAATTGATAGAAACATTATTAATCATTATTTTCGATAAGATTGTGAATAGCGTGTCTATTTGTTTTGGAAATATATTCATGGAGTTTTAGAGTTAGTACCTTTACAGAAGATTCACATTTTATTTGTTGGGGTATAGCATTATATAGCTTAGGTCCAAGAAACAAAAAGCTTCTTTGTCCAGCTGTTTTTTTCATTGCTGGATTCAGGTAAGTATGTTTGTTTCTTGTCGCATAATTGTGAGTTTGAATTTGCAGATTTGATTTAAGTTTATGTTGTTTTAATACCGCTTTTTTTAAATATAATTGTCTAACATCAAATATTTTCGTTTCAGTATATAAAAGTTCACTGTTATAACTTCTTGTTTTTCCAAGAAGGATTTTGAGGAATCTTTTTTGCGAAACCTGGAGAATGTTACAGTAAGTCTTCGCCACTCCACCCCAGCTGATTAGACCGTAAATTAGGTATTTATATAGTTTTTTTAAAATAACGAGATTGTTATAGAATGTCCGGGACATTGTTAAATTGCTTATAATCCAATTATATTCAAAGCACCTTTGACAACGGCGATAACAAGGTTGGCATTTCGAAAAGTAATCATTGAAATCAAGAAAAATTTTGATATTCTGGACGATATATTAGCTGCAGCCAACAGTATAAGGTTGAACTTAATTCCAGACAAATCTAAAATCTGTTATAAAAGGGGTTGACTTTGCGACCCTCGGAATTTCATGTTAATTTTAGATTTGTTTGAAAGCTCACCTTAAATAAAGCAGATTAGGACTGGATCATCCAGTAATTACTTCAAAAATCACGATTTTAGTTCAAAAAATTGTAAGTTATGAAATCAAACAATTTTATTTTGTTGAATCTACATTGTATTTAAACATAAAGTGACGCGTTTCGCTAACACAGTAGCTTTTTCAAACGATAATCATATTGATTTCCCTTCCCCTTCTTGGAAAACATTATAAGGAATAAAAATCATATTATATTCATGTCTATCTATATACATACATGTTTATTCCCTTCCCCTTCTCGAAAAAGTGTCTAATAATTTGTATTCCACATGAAAGCGCGCCGGGTCGACGTTTCGCAATTCGCGCGTCATTTCCAAGCCGTGACGAGCTACGGAAATGAAAACTGGCAACCTTGCCCATTCACCGCTCTTTCTTTTTGTGGCAATCCGATATCTAGACAAAATTGTCAAATATTAAAGAAAAAAATGGCGGATTTTTGGTACTTTCAATTACGATTTTCTCTTTCAAAAGTGAATAGTCCAAGAATTTTCTTTTAACTAAAACCCTCTACCAATAGGGCTTTTCATTTAAAAAAAGATCGTTACAAAATTCCGAGGGTCGCGAACCTTACCGGACCCAGTGGCGAAACAAAGTACATGTTCAAGGTGCAGAAGTGCAACAGTGTTGCTGGCGTATTTCGAAAAACTTTCTGAGAAATAGTCTGCTTCATCAGAAGTATTTACAAGAGAAAAAGTCAACGGGTTTATGCGTTCTGCACCAGACAAGGAGTTTTTAATGATGAAAGTGGTTTTTTAAAGTGGAATTGGAGGAGCCAGTCGAACCAATGAATTAGCGAAGATGACCACAGAAGAAGTTGACGTTTCGATTGCCACTATTCCCGACTCAAACCCCCACAAAAACATGCATTCTTTCCATTTTCAAGCGGTTTTCTCAAAGTAGAATAGACAAAAAGTTCCACACTAACAATTTTATCATACTGTAATTCGAAAAGAGCAAACTCTAAGATGTTATAAGCCTCTGGAACATGGAGAGACTTATATGTATACCTTAGCAGATAGTGTGAAGTGAAAAATTGAATTGAGCTCTCGAACAAACATCGTAAATGGATTTTTTTCATTCTAACAATGGTAAATGGGAACTTCAAGTGCGTTAGAGGTTTTGAAACGTTAGGAGCAGCTATACAGGGTTGTATTACACTGGATAGGGTGTTTTAAAAATGAATATATTTGAGGAAACAAGTTTTGTAATAAGATATACAAAATAGAGTACCTAGTTGGCTATTTTTATACCTGTAGTAGTTACAACATATCGACCAAAGTATTGAAATGTCAAAAAGTAACTACAACAATCAACAAACTTTGAAATTAATAAAAAAATACTAGATAAGTCGATGAATTTCAAAGAATAAAAAATGATAACAAATAATTGTATATTACTTCTACCTATCCTGCGTGTTTTTAAAACCCAAACTATAACATAAACTCCATTTGATATCCGTATAGGACATTCAATCAAATATTCTTGATAACCATTATCAATTTATATTAAAATTAGTAAGTATTCAATTCAGGGGTTTAAAAATTGCATTAATTGGCATCACTGCGTTTGAAATGTAGAATAATTACCTTGGGTACCTGCAGAGTATTCTATGCGTTAGTCCGCAATGAAACAGCGAGTGTGATTTTGTACGTATCAGCATTTTGTTTAATTCATATTAGAAATTATTTGAATATCAATTAGAAAGAAGTTTAAGTTATTTTATTTTATAGCTACATGAAAATATCAATTACAGTGTTATTAGAAGCAGTGGAAACATTGTCAAATGTGTCACTAAAGCGTATTATGTAAGTATTCAGAGTGTATTTATATTTCTTTGTTGCTGGCTTATGTTTTTTTCATCTTTGATGGTTCTTTGTACCTTGTAGGTCCTGTTTGTCCTAAAAAATGCAAAGTTAAAGTAGGTGTTCGTTTTCCCTACTATAAGGCATATCCTCTATACACGACAATGTCAGAACCGGTCCATATGAGTATCTGATATAATTGTTCACTTGAAATGAATCACAAGAAATTCTTTTTGTTCACGATCATATGCAATATTTATTATTAAAATTAAATTGTTGTTCCAGAATACTTTAGTGGGATGAAAATTCTCGGAATTTTTTCGATTTGTGGAATATGACTCTTTAAATAAGTTGAAAAAAATTAAACTTTGTGGAAATCAAGACAAAATTCTTCTTCAACCATTGTAACAAAGCCAGTATTTTTTAATTTAAGAGGGACCAGGAATGTCACTGAAAACATTATCCCGATTTATATTTATTAGGGATTAAGGTAGTGGTCTTCTTATTGTTTTTTATTTTTCATACTTTTTCGGGAAAATTATTATTAAATATATGTATATTTTTTCCCCGAACAATTAAATCTACAAATTTTATTTGATGAATTTTGTTTGGCGATCCAACTAGTACTGCGTATTAAGCAAGAATCAAGTTTTTGTGGAAAGATTTTTATACGTCAGCTTGTTTACTCATTTCAGGTGGTTTGGGTAGAAATGTATTATTGAGATCTGGTTCACAAGAGCCTTTTTATTTAAAATTCGAGCCACCGAAAATTATAATTTAAAGCACATTCAATTCAAAATGGCAGATAACAAAAAAAATTAACGATACAATTGAAAACGGTGAAAATTGTAAATGTTATAACCGATTATGTAAGAAGAATGAATGGTCGGCTTTCTGCAAATATTTTGAAAACTATTCGCAATATCCGAAATTTGAAAAAATATCCTAGAATAGCAGGAAGTTTCCTGAGCAAATTTTGTACTACCTGGATCTGTTCCGATAATACATAAAAAACTGATAATTTCTACACTAAAAATCTAATTTTTCCTACTTCTTAAAAATATTTTCGAGTGCATACTTAGAAAAGGTACCTGTTCATAATTTAGACTTATCACTTTATTATCAATAATCTTAGGCTACAATAATTATGTTAAATAAAATGTGTTATAGTTACTTTACATTGGTTTGTTGAACAAATAAACTTTTGCGATATATACTGGAAAAAATACTAAATTCACCATTTTTAGAAATTGACTCACAATAATAACCTGCCACATATTGCAATAGTAGTATGTAAAATAATTATTAGCCTGTTTTTTCTCTGAATCATGTAATGTATCCAAAGAAAATTTCCTAAATTCTTTATTCTACAAGTAGGTACCTTTTTCAAAGAACATAATTATTATGTAGGATATGTCCTTTATCCAGACTTTCTTTACCAAGTACTTTCCAAATAACAAGTTTGTTTAGTTGTTTTTCCGATATTTTCTCCAATATTATCTTGATTACTCCACCTGTACCTACTTGTTTGGTTACGATTGACATTTCCTTCACGGAAACACGTAACCACACTGTGGGAAAGTACTCTTAGACTTAGGGTGTCTGTTAGTCCTCGCCTGCAAAACGAGCTGTCACCTATTGAGTCGAGTGCGAAAAGTGTTCACCGGTAGGGGAAATTGTTGCCCAGTATGGGCTATCAAAATATCGTATATCAACACTATCATAATTCATCCTGTATCCAGTTTCGTCCAGCACTCAACCACAGACGTCCGCAATTGCCATTCAACCTTCAACATGAAATATGAACGCCATAAAAATTATATTTTCTTATGAAAGTGTCATGTTAAAAGTAGTTCCTATTTTCATCAAGTTTATTCCAAAAATTTGAAAATTCTTTATCTTGCACACCTCTCCCAAATATTGACCTGTACAGCATTCACCTGGAAAAAATGGTCACCCTGTCCTTCATCATATCCCCCTGAATCAACTTGTGAAGGAATGATGCGTCAGCACCATCATAATAATATACCATAATTTGAGTTGGAGTTAACAATTGCAAAGTACACAAGCCTTAGAATATTAGATAATATACACACGATTACAATATTATATTGATATCAATTCACTCAACCCCACGAACAAATAATAAATATTATATTGATTTCAATTCACTAAACTCACTCGACCAAGAAATAGATACTAGATACTACTATTATTTTAAATAGTTCTTAAAAACAAAATTCACACACGCCCCTGAATGAGCAAGCAATACAACTGTCTCCTAATATCGCAGGCTACCCTCGGAGCTACATTTTTTTATGTTACAGTGGTCCTCCTTAGTAAGTGACCGGTTACTCCGCTATATTATAAAGAATAATGTACTTGATGATTGTATTGTCTTAGAAGCTCCTGAAAACGTACGCTGCGTTGCCAGATATACAAAATTTTCTTCAATATAGTAGGCATACGAAAAGTTGTTTTAATTAATTTCTCTTTTTACAGCAATTTCGAGCGACTTTTTTTAATGCTTACTAATAAATTTATATTATGTATTTTTTTAATATTTCCAAACTAGCTTTCTGGGAACATCACTGAGAACACACTGATGTAATTTGTATAGTGAGCCCAACCATTTTAGAAAATAGATCTGACAACATTGCTTTATTTTATGGTCATCACACTAACAGTTGAAAGACCTTGCAAGATATGTCTTATAGGATACTAAAATTCTCATAACAGTCTACAAAACAATTAAATGATCCTTATACAACTAAAAAGAGCCCATTTTATACAACTGTTTGGTTGTATAACAGTTCTATTAAAAGTTTATACAACTCTCATATGACTGTTTAATACACATTCATAGAACTCTTAATCGACTGTTTTATAATCATTTATACAGCTACTATAAAATGATTTAATAGTGTGTCATGTAGTCACATCTATAAAATGGGATTGAAGCACAATGGAAACATTTTGTCATCTAGCAGTTTATAAAAGCATTCCATTTTTTAGTGAAGAATATCAGAACAAATTATATTTCAACTTGAACGTGCATCATACATTTCATTTGTAGAAATGGAGACTTATCAAAACGACTCGGGCCGCTTGGGCGGACATCGATAGTAAAAATTATAATGTCATTTCGATGGTTTAATAGCACAAATTTTGATGCGCCGCAAATTTTACTGAAAGATTATAGGTATATATTTGGCAAGAAAATTAAGCGCTTCAATTCTGGTTAAGTTTCTAGATACTTGAAAAAAAATAATAAAATAGAATATCCTCAAATACTTTTTTTCATGATTCTAATAGTTTATCACTTCATATGGATATTCTTTCACAATATAATTCTCTAAATAATGATAAAGTCACATTTTTTAATATAGTTTCATGTTTCCAACTCAATTGCTCGTAATGGCGGTGATGACGGTACAAGAATTGCTTAAATAAACATGGCGATTTATAAAGCAACAATTTTATCACAAAGAAATGCCTTAAACAATATTTTATTGTAAAATGGAACGGTATACGATAACTGTTTTATAACGAAGAATATTTAGGCACTATACAACTAAAAAGTGTTTTATAATGCAACGCAATTGAATGCTATACAATATTTATTATACAAAATTATACATCTTCAATAAGACAAGCTTAAGTAAATATTTTATAATGTTGCAGCTGTTAGTTATATAGTATATTATACAACTCTTGTACAATAGGTATAAAAGTTTTATAAAATGATATTTTTGATATTGTATAAACTTGCTTATAAATAAGGTATTATATCATTTCAAAAGAAATGATCGTATAATGCGTTATAGCATATATTGTAAAAGTCACTATAGAATCATTTAATAAAGCAATTTTCTTTAAAAAACAAAATTATCGCAACAAAAGGCTTAATAAAAATAAAAAGTCCTCAAAATAACGCTACTCGACTGTTATACAACAATTCAGCCCTATTAGAATTCCATTTTGCTAGTTGGGTAGTTCCTTCTATCAAAAACTTCCAGTGTTCAGCGCCCCCCCCCATTTTAACCGCTGTTGCGAGAAGCGCAGAACTTTTTTTGAGCTTATGCAGTACTAGGTAAAACTAAACACTTTCATCCGGCAACAGTGTCCTTTACAGAGAGAATTCACATTTAAACTTTTCTTCCTTCATATTTTCGCTACAAACGTTGATCATGTTTGTAACGGATGCCATTGTATTTGAAAATAAAACATTTACAATGCCTTCAATAACAATAACTTAACCTGCGAAAAAGTGCAAGTTAATAAATGGTATTTTAGAGGTCATTCGGCTGATGCAATAGTTAATTTGTTTATTGTGGCATTTGAAAATCGCCCAATTTCTGTGAATAGAACCTACTCCCATAGTGGGGATAGTCAATCTGACTCACGATAAGACTTTTCACAACCTGTAGACGATCTCAGTGGTCGCAATGCACAAACCTGAGCATGAAGAATTCAAAAGAGGTAGTCAATTCAGGTAAGTATCTTAAGATATTGAATTAATTCCTATAAAAATTGTGCTCCTTGTGATATATTCAATATTAAATTCATAGGAAACGTATTAACCCGTTTAAATATTAAAGGGGTGGCCAGAATTTTCTCAATAGACTCGAGCATCTTTTGATTTACTATGGAAAGCCGTTTCAGAATCTAATTAGACGCAAAACGCTCCTATTGTGAAACTTAGGAGGCTCTTGAACACGCATAATACTGGTTATTCAACTAAACATGTTCTGGGAGGAGATAATTTGCGAAAAATGGGAAAATACATTGGAAATTCCAGTTTCAGAATTTGAGCAGAGGAACGGAGACCGTATCTAGCCAGTAAATATCAATACTTTCGCGTTGTTATGGCATTTCGTGACCACAGGATGGATGGGAGACACGCATCCAGCAAATTATTTGTGTGTGCTTTGTGAATTCGCAAGATAAAGGTGTAGTATTGGGAAGATTTCGGGATAGCATACAACTTCAGTACAGGCCGTAATAATTTCTCTTGACGTTATCTTGAGTGAATAGGAAAAAATGTCATGGCAAGGGATCGTTATCACTGTTTCGTCTGTATCCTGATCATCCTTTAATATAAAAAAGATGTCAATCGAGATGTTAATAGAAGCTCAAGAATTTTTTAAATTAAAATAGCTTTCAGAGAGTTTTTAGAAATTAGTTTCTGGGAATGTCGAAATTGAATCCTTCAAATTTACGTTTCCTTAATTCTCTTCTAATTTTTCGAGCAAAATTCACTCTGATTAATTAAAACAAAATATTTGGGAGCGTAAGAAGAAATATTACAGCCAATTCCATTAAAAAAATTATCATCGATAATACGGTGGAGTTACTTGAAACGCGACCATAATTTCATAGGGATCGTGCCCACATGGGGCCAAAGTTTGATGTTCCTGATTCACCAAGAAACGAGAAAATCTTCACATAGGTAGAGATTGTTTATCAATGAAACAGCCTTTAGAAATATTAAAGAGTAAGTTATTATCATTAAATGTGTTTTATTGAGCACGAATAATCAGTCAATTAATAAATATAATTGCATTTCATGTGAAATAAATTGATATTTAGGGTGGGAATAATTGCTGGTATATTAATTCTATGGAATTGTAATAGAAAACAACGTCAATACAGAAAGAGCAGTTAATCAATAGTTTTATTTTGATGGGACGTTAATTATTTGTCATGTTTTCACATGTTCCTATATTATCTTTCAATCAACAAAACAAGGCAAAAGCTGCGGTGGAATGAAGTTATTGATAGATTACTGTTAAATTTTGGGAAGGCTGCGTTATTAAGTTTGTGTTTGAAAGCGAGCGAGCAAATTGGGTAACTACCGCGTAAAGTTCATTTCCCACGTTGCGTCAAATCGCAGCGACTTGTTTGCTGAGACAAATCGCTGCGAGAAAAAGTATCGATAGTTTGTTGCTGCGACTAATGCAGGCATAGGGGAACCGTAACGTGCTGCCAACTTGATTGACAGTGACAGCAATGTCGGAGCGGAGCAATCAATAGAAATTTTGGGTTGGTGCGACAAAATCCACCAGGGTGCTTATTCTCATCCAAGAGATGTGAGCGTTCCTACGAGAAAATCCGCCATTGTTCCAATGAAATTTTATACGCCGTATTCTCGCCGATTCCCTTCCTATGAAATTTTGGTAGAAGAGGAGCAATTTTGCTCCCCTGCTTGGAAGCACACGAATCTAATATTTTCATGCGAATAGCATGCGCATAACGTATTTTACATTTATATGTCATTGATATGTCATGAATTAAAGTAAAGAAAGTAAACCGGCCCGTTTGCAAATCTTCGTGTTCCTTCATAAACTGCACTAATACATATTTTTGCGCAAAACTGATTGAAGGTTTTCGGTCCATTTTTATTTTATATTATAAGCGCTTTCGATTATTTACTTTTCGCTGCTAGTAGCAGCTCGTAGTGACTGAATTCCGTTCGTTTATTACCGGGCGTGACGCCTAGTCTTACATTCCCCTTGCCCCTCAAGCACATACCGAAAAGTATGGGCTTCAAGCTACGGACGTTAAATATTTGACGTTTGTCCGGTTTGACGTTTATTTAGGTTAAGATTGTGCCGATTACGATTTAATATGATTTAAGCCTTACTAAAAATATCTAAATATGCAAAATTTTATTATCAAAAACATTATAATTGAAAACTGTTCTTCTAACAACACAGGAAATTCATTGGCATTGGCACATGTCATTTGGTTTTGAGGATCCTAAAAAATCGTGTTCGATTTGCTCAAAAGTCGTGACGACTGAGGCGTCACGCACAAGTGCTTGAAGCCCAAATAAACGAAAGCAACACATATCTATGATTTGAAAGTTTTATCACTAAGATTAAAATATAAAATGACATCTATCAAGATATGACGTTTTCTTGCTACTCTTAAACTACTATTTGAGCAAATGGTCTACCAGATACATTTCAATTCATTGATAATATACGGCAACAATGTCCAAGAATTTCGCATGGCTCAGGATGTGGTTCGAAATTTCAAGAGAGCAAGGAACGTTCCTACTCGTGTGATAGAATACTCACTTCTCTCAACTATGCAACGTTACTTGTGATGACATAACTACGAGAAGGCTGGTACCAAAAAAATCGTCAATTATAGGTAGTTAAAACTGAAGAAAACATTTTTCAAACAATAGTAACAATGAAACCATATGAAACTTTGTAACTTGTTTTGTCACTTTTTATTAAGGTTATGTTTATTTATTATTGTTGTGAAGTTAATTCTATCCGGTTAACCGGTTGATTTTCGCGAGAGATCATGAACAATAACAACCTTTCAAATTTCTTTGGTGGGGGTATAACCGCTCTGTAATCGACTTCACATCTACGGTATCTCACGAAAAAATACTTTTGGTTCTATCGATGAGAATAAGCGTCCAGAAAAGTTATCAAGTCGCAGCGACTTCTCGCTCGAAAATAGAGCAAGCTCTAATTCATGCGACCGACGCGCCCAACGAAAAAAACGCCAAGCTGCATGCAACTTTTTTCAGTTGCGGCGTCAACTCGCACTGTGGAAAATGGACTTAAAACTAACCAAACCCGTTAACTCTTTTTTAAATAATGTTCGTTTTTACCGACAAATATTATTGACTAAAGGTCTGTTCCAACCGAAATAAGAAACTGTCAGAAACGATTAGCCGACCATTGCAATCACTGATAATAATTACCTTGTTTCCAAGAGGATCGATTTGAATTTAAGTTGGCATTTCTGCAGCCTAGTCATTGGTTACATTGCCGCCCGTTTCACACAGCTTTTTTGATACAACTGACAACGATATTTGTCAGTTTTGTGTTTAATATATAATAATATATATATATATATATACCTCAATCTTTATTAGGTACATGTTTTTCACGTTTGTTGTTTCATTTTTAACTAAGTATTATATTCCAATTAAGTTAAGGGCGACGACCCAGCACTGTAGTGGAGCGCGTTTGCTGCGATAATTACAGTCAAGCAAGGTCGGACATGGTTAGTACTTGGATGGGTTACCATGACAGGAAAAACCATCGTATAGGGCCCGTACAGCCTGCAGCGAATCACTTAAAGGTCGGTCCAGACATGCAACAGAACAGAGTAACGTAACTCCGCTTTGCAACATCGTATCGTTACGCGACGAGGTTCGTGAAGTATCATCTACGCGTATCATTACACCGTCCCATATATGTTTTTCAGCGTGTTAAGACAAAATGGACATTGCGGCTGCAAGTTACATCGCAAGCCAATAATGCGTTGGTGGCAGACGCAATTATACACAAGTAGAACTACGTATGGTGGCCAACACTCACTCTTGGATTTAAAATTTCAAGCGATTAGTGGTTTAAACAAAAATTTTACAAGAATGTCGCCAACAGATTTTGAGTTTTCAATAAATTTAGTGGGTCCTAAAGTAATGTGAAAAGATACAAAGTGGAGAAAGGCAATTTCTTTGCAAGAAAGGTGAGCAATAACAATTCGATTTTTGGCGACTGGGGATTCATTTGCTAGCCTGCAGTACCTTTTCAAGCTTTGGCTTTTTTTGCCCTTTCGCGTCTGAGCGACGAGAGCAAACCAATCATTTTTTTCTTACACTCATCAGGTGAGGTGTTCATGACTCTAGCAATTTCATACCAAGCATCATTTTTTTTATCTTTATTATAATATTGAGGAAAATGGGGATCCCATAAAATTTCTTTACTACGGTAAAGTTCGATAAACAGTCTCTTCCGTCCACTCCATATTAAATTTAATTCAATACTAAAACTGTTAGGCGGAACCAAAACCAAACGTTACGCTACGATGTTTTGTATACACGTCCAAACTTGATGATTTGGGGTGTAACTTGCACGCGTAGCATTTCTTTGATGCGACGGAGAAAAACCGACAACTGATGGGTCTCTGTGTTGTTACGACGTTACGCTGTTACGTTGTTACGCGGTACCGTCCACACTTGATACGCGGCGGAGTTACGCTACTATGTTCTGTTGCATGTCTGGACCGACCTTTAGACTACTAGGGTACACTTTAGACTACTAGGGTGAGTAGCATATCACAGCTCGCAGGCATTATACCAATGAGCACGAGGTATAATGTAGATATGCCGTCTTTCGGAAGAGACGTAAAAGCGAGGTGCCGAGTCCATGGATGTTGGGCTCGTTAAAGAACGCTACCACTGGTTGGAACACTAGTGGGTCCACCAAAATTTCTGGTTAGGAGTACAGTGCTCCCGGCGTCGGTAATTAGCCTTAGTCGCAGAAATAGGCCGACGTTAAATAACAGAATAAAAAAAAATCAAGTTACGTGCTATTTTTATTATTTATTTAGTTTGATAAACAAAATCTATGCTAGTTTTTTCTTGTTGATAATATAAATATTTCTTTACATTTTACTTTACATTACAGTACATTATTATGGTATTTCTTGATATCAAAACTTCTGTTGTGGAGGATTGTTTTTCATTCACTTCTCTCCTCCATTTGGTAAATGAGCTGAGTGAACTGTATATTTTTCCTGAAGCTGTTTTGGTTGTTCACTTACTTTCTATACCAGCGGCCTCGATTATAGGCTTAGTAGCGGAGGAAGAGGTTTGTGTTTTTATTGTAGATGGTTCTACGATGAGTTGTGATGGAACATTAATCCATTTTATATTAAAAAATAGTCGGGAACTTAAAATATATTTTATTTGTCAATATGACAGACAACCAACTTACTAACTAACTTATCGTTTCTATAGCGACGACTACGTTATAGTGAGCTTATGAAAATAATTATAACTGCTCACTTACTGGAACACTGGTAGATTTTTTAGTTACTTATTAAAAACTTGCTTAGACATGAGAAAAGGGGGTATGGTGAAGGCATGCAAGTTCGAATACAAAATGGTTTGTTTTCGAACATGTTGACTTCTAGTTTGTGCTCAAATGTGAATGGAGAAAAATTCAAACACACAGTAGCTTTTTTGTACATATTTATGTAATCCAATTTGACATGATTTACTTATGATAACCTTACATTTTGTTCACAATAATGTGACATTTGGTTACAACTTTCTCCATGGCCTGTGGCCAATGATGTTTCAAACTCTAGACTTGCATTGATCCCTCATTGGACACGACACCTGCGAGCAATATAATACATATGTCACATACTTGTCAATTATTTCGAAAAGTCGAACACGTCTAGTAACTTTTAGTGGTGTAAGTGAGATTTCTAAAAATGCTTCTTCTAGTTCAAAAACAAGGTATAAAGTTTGGTCCAACTAAGCGAAATGATGCGTACATGAACGTCACGATCATGCGCATAACAAAATTTCTGTCCCAACAAGTTCCGACAATTCCACGGACTGATAGAAATGCGTTCCAACAAAAACTGGACACGTTCATGAACGTGTCGGCGAACGATCATTTTCATCAGAGATTTGGATGTAGAACCGTTCGTCCAAATTGTCAGTTGATGTTTTAGGGCGAGTTGTGTCGAACAGTATCAAACAGCTAAACTCGGTTTAATTATGACTGATGTGTAGACTGATGTAATTGTATGGTTTTAAATGAAACTAACTGTTTCTAAATGACTCCACAATATATTTGAAAAAATGTGTAAATTGCAAGTAAATTATTGACAATTGTTTCGATAAATATATATATACCATATGATTCCAACCACCCCATGTCACATAAACTAGCAGCATACAATTCGATGATTCATAGAGCATTTTCGGTTCCTATGAACAAATTTAATTTTGATAGAGAAATTAATACAATTAAACAAATAGCCACATCCAATGGTTATCCTTTACATTTAATAAATAAATTACTTAATAAAAAAGAGAAAAAGATGGCGTTACAACTAATATTTCCTAAACAAACTAAAGAAGTAACAAATTACAAAACCATCACTTATGCTGGTAATATTTCCAATAATATTTCAAAGATAATATCTTCAGCAACAAATACAACAATTTCTTTTAAAACAGAAAACAATGTAGGAGGAAATTTGCTAAATGTAAAAACAAAAATAACCCCATTAAGAAAATCTGGGATATACAAACTTAAATGTCCGGATTGTAATGCTGTCTATCTTGGTCAAACCAGTCGTAATTTTGAAATTAGGTACAGTGAACACTTACGAGCATACAGATTAAAACAACCAGATAAATCACATTATGCAAAACACCTACTTGACACTAAACATTCAGTAACACCTAACACAGAACCAGAAATACTACATGTTTGTGATAAGAAGCAAGAACTGGACTTCCTTGAAGAATTGGAAATTAGAAGACACTTAACAGACCCACAATATGAAGTCCTCAATGAACAGCTGAATCTAGGAAGTTCTCCATTATTAAACTGTCTTCTTAAGTAATAATTGTGAAGATCAGCAGATATAGTTTTCCTGGTTTCCTATATCATTGCACAGTTATACTGATCTTAAATGGGAAAAAGATATCCAGAATATCCCCATAGGGCTAATAATATCAAAGCTACTATTCGTAAAATCTTCTTCTTTTTTCTATTCATATATATTAAGTCAATCACTAGATAGGCACTATTTGGACTAGCTAAATATATATCAAGTATACATCATGTCAAAAGTAACTTCTCTCATTCTGACGATGATATATTTATCGAAACCAGAAACAATTGTCAATAATTTACTTGCAATTTACACATTTTTTCAAATATATTGTGGAGTCATTTAGAAACAGTTAGTTTCATTTAAAACCATATGATGAGTAGATTCCACGAAGTGAGGGTTTATACAGTTAACTCAATTGATGTAATTGTTGATAATAAATACATCAATTTGCCACAGTCTAAACATCAGTTATCATTAAACCGAGCTAAAGTGTTTGATACAACTCGCCCCAAAGGTTAGGTAATGGTAAATAAACATAAATCATACATAAATAAAATGTGAACTTATAGGGTTGTAATAAAGTTCCTGAAAGTGGTAACAGTTTAAAAATGAATCGTAGAATCGTTCCAAAAATAACGTATGATGTTCATGGATTAATTCACGTACAAGTTCTCGAACGTTTGATTCGTACATAAATAAGTTTACTAATCAGAAGGTGGTTGTTGGAACAAACCTATAGTTGTTTGTTGTGACCAGTTTTTCTCCGATCGTTCCTGACAGTTTCTGATTGCGGTTGGAACAGAGACCTTATATGTACGCGCTCAGATTTTCCTCTAGTTGTGAAAAGTGTTTCAAGGCTTCCTCCATAACTGCTGCTTTCCCCATTAGCTCTTCGTTATAGAAAATCTAATAGCAATCGCTTGTTTGACTTCCAGAAAGTGTTGATAACAAAGTTAGAAGCTATGTTGATGCATGGACTTGAGTGTTAAAAGCTTCCGTATAATTTATAGTTTGTTTACTTCCAATCAACCATTGTTCTACTTATTCGAATACTTTCTTCACTTCCTTTGAACAAAGTATAATTTGATAAAGTCATTTATTCTCGTGAACTTCAATTCAATTACGGACTTTAAGCGGCTCCATTGCCTAAAATTGAATTTACATAATAGTTTCATGTTCCAATTGCGACAACTAGAAGATATTCGGAGACGAGATATTTTACAAAAGTTTATAGAAAGTGATAGCATTCATGTGGGACGAACAGAGAACATTTTTATCATTTGCGCACGATTCCGTACTCTATCCGATTCCATAAATGCCAGTAGAAAAGATCTTTAAATTTAACAGAATTTTCTTTCCAGTCAGGATGCAAATTATCAATTTCTTTAAACTATAAGCAACTAATCTGGTTGGAAAACCACTAATAATAATACAATAAAACCATCACCATGATACAAGCCATAAGTTTAAATTTATTGTGTACCGTTTCGAGCTCCGACCGTTTTTTTACTTAATTTTATAACCAACATAACATCCAATTATTCACAAAGTCGATAAAGCTAAGGTTTTTTTCTTAATTTATTTCTTTATTGCTCTTTCATTTGAGTAAAAAGTTCAAGCCGCTCGTTAACTTTGGCTCTTTAATGCATACATTTTAAGGTTAGATACACTTTCTATCACTATTTTTATGATTATAACAGTTTTCCTGTGCGCTAAAATTATTATTATTATTATTATTTCTTTCAGCAACAGTAATTCAGTAATTTCAATTATTATTGTTCAACACCATTAAAATGATTAATCCTGAAAAAATACAACACAATTCCACAGAGTGAAGTACCATCTGAAGGATTGTATATTTATACCAACTCAAATAAGATGTAGTAATATTATTTCTAAAAAATTGACTTTGGACAAAAAATGGCGGTTGATTGGAACTTAAATTATGTGTATATATCGTTTTTTAGTAGAATGTACCTACTGGTATCTGTATAGTTATTTCTGGAATAAATCTATATTAAAATCTTCCTATAGACCCATCAAGACGTGCAAATATTAAGTATGTCAGTTAAATGAGCTTATTGTAAAATGACATTTATATAATTTGGAAATGGAAAAATCTACTCTGGCATTACAGGTGATGTAATTGAAAAATAAATCACCCCATTGATATTGCTTAGACATGATAAAAGTCTTTCATAGCACTTTGCAAAAATCTTTTCAGTCTGGCATTTTCCAAACTCTCCTGATATATTATCTAAGTTGACAAATGGAAAATCTTATATAAAAATTGAACGAAAGAACGAAAAACTTCCAAATTGCGAATATTCACGTAAAATCATGTATACTATTTCAATTTTATCGCCAAAACTTGGAAAGAAATAAAATGACGAGATTCTATGGAGTTAATATGAAAGGGATAATCTGTTTTTAATTATCAAAGTTAGTGAAGACAGTTTGCTGAAAGGATAATCCAAAACTAATTGATCATAGAATTATTAATAATTTTTAGTTTAAACTAGAAATTCCGTACTCACTCAAGCAAATAAATTGACCCTAAGCAACCCTTGAATTTCTTATTAAATATCAGCTTTACGTTTACTTCAGCTGAAGATTTAGAGGATTTATTAATAACGTATTTGAGTACACTTGACAGTGTTATCATTCTCGTCATCGGAACCAATTTATTTATCTGAAGTATATAAAGTTGATCAATTCAAGACAATTAAGTATAATTATTTGACATGTATAATCGCATTATTGATTATAGAATATATTTTTCCATTTTCCTCAATAAACCATAAACCATACCTTATAAATTCTCTCATAACTTCACATTTGGCACCGTATTTTTTAATTCCGAATCCCTAAAAATAATCGTGTGGAAGTTACGAGTGAATATTTAAAAAAAAACAGCGAACAATGAGAGAAAAAGATTATTTTCCCAATCGAAGAGTCTTGAGTTCAGCTTTCGAATAAAAATAAAAAAGAAATTGGAAGCCGTGATGGCTACAAAAGTAACCATAGCTACCATGAAGATTAATCATATGAAAGTCTATGAACACAACTCAAAATGAGTTTGAAGAGAAAATTTATGGAAACGAGCAATGATGCAAACCTGGCTTTGGTCCAAACATAATAATTGTGTTGTCTTTGATCTGAGAGGGAGAACAAAACAAACATCTTAACCAGTCTTTCACCATGGAATACTAATGATCTTATGGAATTCATTAGTAAAAAAACAGATTGCTCCGACAAACAAAACTTAAAAAAGGAGTTATGGGAAGCAAAAGTAATATCAGGTATTTTTTTCTTTTTTTAGGGAACCGCCTCTTCGCCGTCATCACCTCAGCCTCTTGTGCTTATTATGGATCCTCCCAGTGCTCTGACTACAGCCTATTTAGCCAACCCGTTCCCTGTATTAGCTTATACAGGTTTCTAACTAGTTGGTTGTAGAAGTCTTCTGGAGTCTTACATGATACACGATTTTATAGGTAGGTATCAGATAAATATTCAATAATATTAGAATAGTTATTTCAATCCGCAGCTAGTTGCAGTGGAGAAAAGGGGGGTCAGTAAATATCCAAAAGATAATTCTATTTTCCAGTTCCATGAAATCTATTGGAAGTAATAGTAAGACAGTGAAATTGAGATTGTAAAGTTGTTTTATTCTGGAATAAGATTTTGGAGTTATTGATTACAATTGGTTCCAATTATAAGTTCAAACAAGACTAATTAACAATATATGAATTCCCCTCTTAGTACTAATAGGTTCACATGGTAAGTATTTAACTGATTATACTAAATGCTTTTAAATTATAAGTTTCTGAACAGAGTGGCGTAGTAGTTAGTGTCAAGGTTGTCCTTCCTTAGGTTATGCCAACGATGAAAAATAAATGAATACTCTTACTTTGTAACCCGTAGTCACAGTCCTAGGTATTCGATTAATCCACAGTAACAGGTGCACTACAGTTAGTCACCAATCAGAGTAATTTTTCCAGAGTATTACATAAAAAGCCTAAAAGAATGAAAGAGAAGTTATATGGTGGCTAATTGAAATTTGGTTCGGTTAGGTTAGGAAGACTTACCGAAGGTGGAGTGGCTTTTAGTAGACTATTTGCAAAGATCCCCTTGCGGGCTTTCCAAGACATAAAAAGAAAGGAAATAGTCCAAGTGTGGTTCCCGTTTGCTTCTGGCTTCAAAAATCCGAAAAGAATTCGTTCAACCTCATGTGGTCAAAATTGCAGCCATTCAAAAAAGAAGACAAAAGGTTGAGTCTATGGCAGGAAGCGCTCACTGCGCTACCTCTGCTGCAGGCAGCCAACAATGCAATTGAACCCAGGTTTTTGTTTAACAAACCTTAAAAAATTCAAATAAAACAGAACACAGAGCCAGATGCTGCAAATGCAATACGCATTTATACAGATGGTTCAAAAATGAAAGAAGGCTCAGGATGTGGAGTTTACTCGAGAGCACTAGGCCTAAAGATTGAGTGGGGAATGGGAAGCAATACCATCGTGGTTCAAACAGAACTGGCTGGTATCTCAATTGCCACAAAAGAACTAACCAGAAGAGGAATTTCTGGCAAAAACATAACAATCTGCACTGATAGTAGACAAGCCCTATTAGCCTTGAACAGATAACGTGTTATATCGAGGCTAGTACTAGAGTGCCACCAAGATTTAGCTGACGTCTCGGCAGATAACAATATTATCCTGAGGTGGGTTAGCACGACAGGAGTGAAGGAAATCGCATTGCTGATTCTTTAGCCAGGGAAGCCGCTGGACTAAAAATTCTAGGACCCAGTGACACCTACGGCCTAACGACTTCGACAATTGCAGAACTAGCCAAACGTTACACCCATGCTCAATCCCTTAAGAGATGGGATGGAATCAAAGGATGCAATTTTGCCAGGATCACCCTGGGCGACCCTGGAAAGCTGGTGCCGAAGAAATATTTGGCGATGACCGGGAAAAACCTACGTTTAACAGTAGGATTTCTGACTGGTCACTGTCAACTAAGGAAGCACCTCCATAATATGGGGCTAGTGGACACACCTCTATGCAGGATGTGTGAACAGGAAGATGGAACTGTCAGGCATGTCTTATGCGAGTGTCCGGAGTTATCTTCAATAAGAGAGTGTGTGTTCAATGAGTCTTGGCCTACACCTGCCGATATAAAGGAGATGTCTCCTAGTGACCTGTCCACCTTCCTGAGAAGGACAGGATGGACAATGACCTAGGAGGACAACTCCTCGGGAGGATGTACAATGGGTTACATGTGGCCCAAGTGCTGTGAGCCTACACACTCACCATCCCCACTCTACAGATACAGATACAGAAGAAGACAAAAACGGAAGAAGAGAGAACATAGACTATCGACAGTATGTCAATTGAATGTGTAAGATAAGTAAGTCTAATTACCAACCTCAATTACTGGTCATCACCTGGTCAGTTTGACACTTAGGTAGAGGTAGCCATGTATGTTTAGACCGTTTATAGTGAAGGATCAATAAAAGAAGAATTTCTCATATAGTAAATAAACAATAAACAATTTTATTTTTAAATTGAAGTTTTAATTTAGTTTTGTTCATTTTATTCTTAATTCAATTATCAAGCGGTAAGTGTTAGCCTCCCCTTAATTTATTATGAGCTGTTTGGTTTTAGTTTGATGTAAATAAGTTTTAACCCGTAACATACATACAGTTTCTGCCTCCTGTGGTCCAGCGTCTCACAATTGCATAATATGTGTAGAGCTGTGGGTGTCCTTTTTGCATCTTCTGCATGTAAGGTCTCCGTTACACAGCCCTATTTTGTTCAGGTTTTCCTTTGTGGGAAAGTGACCCGTAAGAAGCCCCGTTATGGTGAGTAGTTTGTTCCTGCTTATTGAGAGCAGCTCTTCCGCTACTTTCTCTGATGGTTCTTTTATGAATCTCTTTCTATATGTTTGCCTGGGCGTATTCTTCCAGTGTTTATTGTGTTGTTCTTCCACCCATCCTTTCAACCAAAACCTAGTAGAGCATCTGGGAATGCCCACAGCTGGTTCGGGTCCGTTCATCAGGGTTGATGATCCTGCTCTTGCCAGCTCGTCAGCTTTTTTATTGCCGGCGATTCCCTTGTGACCTGGGACCCACTCCAGTGTTACACTGTTCCAAGTCGCCAGTCTTCTAAGTTCTTCGCCGCATTCCCATAACAGCCGAGATGTTAGCTCATAGCTCTGAAGTGATTCAAGGGCAGCTTGACTGTCACTGTTCAAGCTATAGGATCTCATTTATCATTCACTGCAATCACATGAACTGCAGAACGTTAACATACAATAAACTGATTTTAGAATGCTTATCAAGTACAGGTCATGTTAAATTTCAAATACTCACAAACAAAACTTTATTAATATACGCGAAAACATTATTAATTATAATTTCAAAAACTGGTACATTATGGAGCATTTTCCTGAAGATATTAATAGAACGGTACCTCTCATACACAATTAATAATTTTTCTATCAACTCTAATGGATTTCTAAAATATCGAACGATAAACTGGAGAATTCGGAACAAACTGAAGTAGTTAAATGGAAGTTTAATATCGCTGACGTGATGGAAAATTGGAATCAAACTGCTACACCGAGACACAAAAGTCAATGTTGCAAATATCACATAACACAAAATCACTGTCATTATTGTAGGGGCGATCGTAAATTCAGCCAATAATAATTACGAATTTTACATTATTGCTGCGAATAGATAATCGATTGAAATTCTTTTCAATGGCATTGTGAAACAGTTTTTCTATTCTCCCTTCTCTAACAGTAACACTTTGTCAAAGTAATAATACCTTTTGTTAACATAACCTCATGGAATGCCATTGGAACTAACGAAAATGATCGTTATACTCCAGCTAAGGCTGTCGATTATTTTTTATGCTCTTCTCACATTATCACTGGTTATTATTATTAACGCTATAAGGACAATCTGTGGCAAAACTCTGTTCTTGTTATGTCATAGATTCTCTTATATTCATCTTCTTTCTCATTCGACTGATGGACGAATAAACCTGCAAACTGTACTGTTGTATCGTATTTAGTTTTTCGGTTAGGAAAAAACTCACTATAAGTGATAGTAGCACAAGAAGCAGCTACTGCCAAGAAAACTGAGATGGCTTAACAGCACCATACATGGAGATCAACATTAAGCAGTCTGTAGCTGTTATAGTTACTTAAGAAGCGGAGAAGAAAAACCGAGGGCAGAAAGCTACGCAAAGGAGGCGGTATCCAGGCTATTAAGTCTGATAAAAAGAATAAAGCTAGATATTGAGCTCTAAATATGGGGAGGACCACAATAGATCTGCAAAGGTCGCAGTGGGATAGGACAAAGAGCCACTTCAATTCTAATCTAATCTAATCTACTTAAGAGGGCTACAGACGTAACTTTACAAGCAAATTCTGGGATTCTGGGTTTGTTGAAAATAATTTAAGTAGGTACGAATGTTGACTTAATTTTTTTTTTCAAGAACCACTGTGTTTTGAAAAATACCTTGCCGATAAAGCAAAGCATAAAGCAGTTTCCATGTATATAATTATAATTTTTTTCAATACTAATATAAAAATAGGTACCGTACGCCATTGGTACGTATATGACAGATGTCGGCCAAGTTTCCCCGCCTCTCATCGATGCCGCGTAGCTTCAGATAGGTTTGCCAAACTATAGGTACTGGATCCGGATCTCTTGGAATGGGAATTGTAATATTCTTCAAATAAAATGAATAATAATAATAATATTGTTTGGAAAGGACTAAAAAAGAACCAATACGTTCTAATAATAATATATATATATATACAGGGTGGGGCACTATGAACGAACTATTCTCTGGCGTCTTAACGGCAAATAAAATTAGAAAAAATAAGACGTAGAATTAAGTAGATTACTTAGGAATATAATTTAGAAATATTTTGGAATATACAGGGTGCTCCAAAAAAGCGTGCCGTATCAAAATTAGGTTCCTTTAAATGGAACACCCTGTATTTTATCACATTTTTGAATTATACTATTAAAAATAATGTAATTTCATCAACATTTCCCTATACCTATCTAGTTCAGTTTCCAGGATAAATCGATTTTACATAATTTGTAGACCCTCCGAAAAAATACAATAACTTCAAAATAAAAACAAATAACCACATTTGCTATTTGCTATTTGCTAAAAAACAAATTTAAAATTTCTCGAGAACTATCAGAGTTAGATATAGGCAACCCTAATACCAACTGAAAGGTAATAAATTCCCACGTTTCACAGACCCAACAGATACAGGGTGTTCCATTTAAATTAAACCAGAAATTTATGTATTAAATGATTAGTGTTATACTGTCATATTAAAAACACCCTGTATATGATAGCATACCAGTATATATTGGAAAAAGAATGTTGAAAGCTTCTAGTGAGATGGTGTGAAGCAAATTAGGTAATTCGTTTTTATTTTGAAGTTATTGTATTTTTTCGGGGGGTCTACAAATTATGTAAAATCGATTTATCCTGGAAACTGAACTAGAAAGGTATATGGAAATGTTAATGAACTTACATTATTTCTAATAGTACAATTCAAAAATGTGATAATTGGAGCACCCTGTATATTCCAAAATATTTTTAAATTATAGTCCTAAGTAATCTACTTAATTCTACGTCTTATTTTTTCTAATTATATTTGCCGTTAAGACGCCAGAGAATAGTTCGTTCATAGTGCCCCACCCTGTATAACAGGCCTCGTAGATTAAAAAGTGTATTACTTTATTCTCAACGTAATTGTTTGTATAAAATTTAATAACAGTATTTTTAGATTGTGAATTTCTCGAAAATAATAAACCTTTTAGAAACACAAACAGGTTAATGATATACATTTACCAATGTTGATAATAGTTTATTTCTTTTTGTAATAAGTCAAGATTTCTTGTTATATTTCCAAGCAATTTTCTTTTTAAATTCGTTATTACAGAAATATGATTAACAAAATAAGCAGAGAGAGGCTTTTGTACAAAAAAAAAACAGTCAATTGAAAATATATACATTCTTTTAAAAATGTGATTTATTGAAATAGTAAGTACACAATCCATGAAAGGAAACTTTTGCAAGTAAAAAATGAGAAATAGAAAAATACGAATATCATTTTTGTAACGTAAAAATGGAATATCAACTGCAATTTATTTGAAATCAGTTTAAAACCAACTTATTGTTCCCGTAGCTGCAGGCTACAAATCCTTTAAAGTTGCACCGAGCACAGTTTTTTTGTTTTGATTTTTAGAAATGGAATACAAAGAGACACACAAGCAAAACAGGAAAACAAATTTACAAGAAACGAGATATATCTGCAGCATTTAATGAATGTATCTATGAAAGCAATTACTTTTCCGTTTGAAATATAAAAAAGTATTTCGCTTGGGAACATTCGTTATTATACAGTGTGTTCCATGAGCTCTTATCAAAATCTTGTAAAATGCATGCATTATAATTTTGTTGTTTGTATCTTCGATTATCAAGGATTTAATTAAGTCTTCCTTAACCTTAAGCTCAGGTTAGTAATTGCTTGCAGGTGTACAAATCAGATTCTAGAAAAGCTGGACAAAGTGCGTCAAAATTTGTTTAATGAGTAGTTTGTACCTGGCAATTGAGGCAAATTGAGTATTTTGTGATTCAATTTAAGAATATCGACAAACATGTAATCTATTTTGAGTTTATTGCTGAGAGACATCAAGAAGTATCAAAATCACAATCTTGGTTAAAACCTTTTCAAAATCAAACTACAAAAATGAAGTTTAGGTGGGTATTTCATGACATTATAATCATAAACCGTTTGGAACATTCACTACAGTTTTTATGAAACTTGTGGGTGGAATTAATCCAATAAAATATAGTAGCTAATAAGCTTAGCTATCAATACAAATCGTTTTTATAATGGTAATGGAACGTTTATTTACTTTAGGGCTCGTCTTGTTGATTTATTTAAGCTCCGAAATGCTCAGAACACTTTTAAATTATGAACTGAATGTATTCAATGTACCGATTTAATTTCCAAGCTACATAAATATCTTGTTATATGCGCGACTGGGTTTAACTAACCGGAGATGTTTATGTTAGGAGTATAAACAAATTTATAATATTGTCATGATAACAGGTGAGAACTAGCAATGAAAGTGTCAAACTTGCTTCATGCTTAAGGTGATTGTCTTTTCTAGGAGTTTTGGGCAAAGAAAATATCATTTTGTTCCTCAATTTTTCTCTGTTTAATTCGTCTTTCGAATCGATTCTTTTGGCATAAATTAGAGACTTCATATGTCCCCTAACATATGTAGGGCGGGTTATACTCAGTGCTCCTTGGTGTGAACTCAAAATCAAAATCCCTTCCTCTGCCAATCGATCGAGGATTTCTATAACAATTGATGGGAAATGAGGAGTATGAAGTGTAGTTCCATCCTTGATAAACCATAGTAAAAGATTCTGAATTTAAACTTGGAGGCAGAACATATTACGGCCTTAGTAGCTTGTTCCTTATAGACCGGTAGCCCATGTCATGTAGGCTTCATTATTTTAAATGGCAGCCGTTTCCACTATCGAATTCAATGTAAAAAACAAGTAAGCTTATTGCCCAAGACCCAAACTTGCTAACAATACAGGGGAGAGTGGATTTATTGGTTAACATATTATTCTTGATAAAATGTCATTATTTCTGTCGAAAATACAGGAGATCTTGAGATCTCTTGTGAGTGAATATTGTACAGAAGTGATTTTTAACGAAGGGCTATTTTGTGCTTTAAAATTTTTGTCGTATTATGGTCTACCAAGAAAGGGATCTAGTAGAGTGCACTTTCCAGCGAAGTTTTTAAAGCGCTATTTTTCTTACTTTAAAAATGTACAAGAAGCATTTGAATTAATTTTATTGATTACCATAACTTTGCATATTTTTTTGAACACTCAAATTAATGGATAAAAATACACCTTCAGATAAACAAACTAACTCCAAAGAAAACTCAAAATTCCATCACTCACCTCCAATAAAATCTCCCAACTCCTAACTCCCAACCTATGTCAACAAAAATCACCGAGATGAAAGTACTCGACAAACTTTCCAGCTCCCGGAAAATACTTTCAGAAAACTTTGATCAGCGCGCACGTGAAAACCAATTACCGGCAGGATGCTTTCCAGCGCTCCTGTTTGAGGGACGAATTCGCAACTGTTTCTCTGAGCGCAGTTTCTTTCTATATAAACATGCAGATAGCGTCTGGCGCATTCTCGCCCCTACCCTTCTTCTGTGGATAGTATTTGTTGACTAGATCTCCCACAAATTATATTCCGGGAACATGTAGTGGACACTACAATTCCCGATTTGTTAGAAAGCAATAACTTATTCATATGTGGCCATTATCAATTATTATTGCTGCTTAAAACATAAATATTTTCCCAATTACCTCCCTTTTAAATGTTGCTATATTACAATAACAATTATCGAATGTTTTTGCATAATTTTTCCCTGCCAAATCTAGATGACATCTATATTTGTTCCTAACTGAACAAATCATAAAATAGGTAATTGGGTCTCCTCCAAGGTTCTATCCTTCTCCCAAATACATACACGAGATTTAAAGCTCATAAAGCCAGCAAACACTTCCCTATCCGCACTTTTAGCTTTGACAGAGTCAGCTCATTTGTGTAATTAATATATTGTATTTGTTCTAAACTTTTGTTCTGCAAGTAAAAGGGTTTACATTAATACCAAAATAATCTGAATCACGTTTACACCATTGAATTATAATATAGACGAACAGAGACCGAAGTAAAACAATATATTCAAACAAACGACAGCCTTTATTCCCTCTAAGGAAACCCCACTTATTCATTATTAGGATTACTCAGATTAGGCATCATAATTAGCTAATTTCACAAGACACTACACTCTTAAAATTTTGACAGGGGATTAAAAAAATGCTTAAGTAAGAAGGAGTACTCCCCAATACAAATATGCACAAGCATTTATGGAAGACCAGACCAGGAATACTTTCACCATTATTTTTGGCAGATTTTGCAGACTAGGTCTTGCCAAGGTTTCTGTATTTTTAAACTGTCCCCTCCCATTCTCCCTT
>CAJUYH010003992.1:0-29332 GCA_910591685.1 Galerucella tenella | reverse complement strand
TCTCATTCATTTCTTTGTGCTTTTCCGCTACTCCATCAAAACAGCTTTTTCCTGGACATCGTCTGGAATCAATGGATACAATTTCTAAATCATTTTTAATTTGTTTGTAAGCCTGAAAATATTACTTGCACGCCTATGGTGGCAAAATTGTTGGATTAAAAAACTTTTCATTGAATCTAAGAGTTTTAAAAAAGCATTAATTATATTTGTGACGAATTTCGTAGTCTCAAAATCGGATTGTTTTTACAATACATTATATTATTATATTTGTTGTTTTTGAGATTTCTGTAGGTACTTCAATTTCAATTTAATTAAAAAACAAAATTAAACATTCTAACTAAAAGCGTTGGGTGATATGTTTGCCACTCAACGTTAAAAGTAAATTATTCCCTAGATGCAGAATATTAACACACACATTCTGTAAACATTTGCAATATTTACATAATACTGGGTAAACAAGCATACAAAAACACGTCTTTACTCTAGGCCAATATACAGGGTGTACCAATCTTACGACAAACTTCGGTATATGGGTTATTTTAAGAGATATCAAAAAATGTTATCAACAAATATAGAAGATGTGCTGAAGGTCCATATTTTGAAATTATATCGAACTATACAGATTGCTGCATAACTCCGTTACAAACCAAACATATGATTTTTCAAATGGGAGTATTATACCGAATTCGAATTGGTTACATTTTTTTTAAGCTTTTGATATGAGGTTTTGCCACGTTATACAGAGTCCTTCTAAAGATATGGACACGTTTATGTGAAAATCGTAGGTAAATCAACGCTCTGTAGCTTATTGTACGTTAAAGAAAAAAATTTATTTTGCCAAACAAAGTTTCATAACATGATGCAATATCTCCGTTTCCTATTAAATTTCAATTAAATTCTTTCTTATATACAGGGTGAACGGAAACTCGAACCTGTCATTTTCTTTCTTCTTTCAAATGGAACACCCTAATAGAAGATTATGTAACTTTAATTTATATCAAGCATTCTCTATATCCAAAGTTTATAAAAACAGAGTTTTCTGGTAATATTTATTGTAAACTATTATTATTGACCTATTATGTGAAAGCAATAAACGTTATATGTAACAAAAAATCCTAATTAATGATAAATTTCAATAAATAATTCATTCTAAACAAAACTAGCTACCAAAAGTATAATCCTAACAGTAAGCTGAAGGTTCAAAGTGTTCAACATAACATCAATGCAATGCTGTAAGAGGGGGCCCAACTGATTGGCCAGCTCGGTCACCCGATGTAACAAAAGTATACCTATTTATTGTTTTCGGGTCTTGTGAGGAATAAGTTTATAAAATCCCCGGCTATTAGAGAATACATGAAAGAGATAATTAGTGCGCCATTTTGATCTGCTAACGTTGATATGCTGAGAAATGTTAATCATTTATTTAAACTATTCTGCAGCATTGCATTGATTTTAACGGAGAACATTTTAAACCTTTAGTTTAATATTACGGTTGGGATTATACTTTTGGTGGCTAGTTTTGTTTAGAATTAATTGTTCATTAAAATTTATTATTAATTAGGATTTTTTGTTACATACAACGTTTAATGCTTTCACATAATAGGTCAGTAGTTATATTTTACAATAAATATTACAAAATAACTGTGTTTTTATAAACTTTGGGTATAGGGAATGCTTGACAAAAACTAAAGTTACATAATCGAAGATTTTATTTTTTCTATAAAATACAGGGTGTTCCATTTGAAATAAGAAAGAAAATGACAGGTTCGAGTTTCCGTTCACCCTGTATACAAGAAAGAATATAATTGAAATTTAATAGGATATGGAGATATTGCATCATATTACAAAACTCTGTTTGGCAAAATACATTTTTTTTCTTTAACGGACAAGCTACAGAGCGTTGATTTACCTACGATTTTCACATAAACGTGTCCATATCTTTTGAAGGACTCTGTATAACGGGGCAAAACCTCATATCAAAAGCTTCAAAAAAATGTAACCAATCCGAATTCTGGGTATAATATACAGGGGTTCCCATTTAAAAAATCATATGTTTGGTTTGTAACGGAGTTATGCAGCACTCTGTATAGTTCGATATAATTTCAAAATATGGACCTTCAGCACATCTACTATTTTTGTTAATAACATTTTTTGATATCTCTTAAATTAACCCATATACCGAAATTTGTCATAAGGTTTGTACACTCTGTATATATTTTATTATTAGATAATTTTCACAAAATCAATTTTGATAATACGGAGAGTTTTGCCAGAAATAATTACTGTGTGTTACGTTAAAGGGGCTCAATAAACAAATCCAAACAACCGAATTACATGGTAAAAATCCATTGGAAGTAAAAATAAAAACGTTCAACAAAAAATGCACATTGGTTTAGCACTCCAGTGGAAGTTTATTTTAGATAAGAACTATGATGAATGGTTTTTTATTATTTATGTATACAGGGTGAGTGGCAGCTAATGAAACATTGTCTTGCATGCATTTTTTCGGAAAAAACATAAAGACAATCACTAAGAATAACTGAAACAATAATTTGAAACAAATATGTGGTAATGGATGAAATAAAACAATTTAATTCCTCAAAATCAACATTAGGTAGGTATATTTGAACCTATTTTCAACTTGGAAGTTTCGCTAACACAGTAGTTTTCTCAAACGAGCTACTATGTTAGCGAAACGCATTACAACTTTAAGTTGAACAACGCTTCAAATATAATGGATATTTTAACAAATTAAATTTCAACAACTGAAACCGATAATGAAAGGGAAAACAAGATACTGAACGACATAAAAAAAAGTGAAACAAATGGAAAATAAAAAAACAGTCTGATATAAACACCCTGATGGACGTGGGGAATTAAGAACCAAATAAGATTAAAACTAACGCGGAAAAATGGGAAAATATTTCAAAAGAAATCAAAATAGTTATTTATGTATTAAAAGCGAAAACTATTAAAAATAAATATAAAGTAGAATTCATAAAAACTTTTAAAATCTGCCAGTTCAAATATGTTTCAAACTTTTATATCTGTCACTGTCAATACAATTATGTACAATATGTCTAATACAAGTATCGGTTGTTATGGGCAACGAGCGTTTTGCCATTTTTTACGCTCGGTGAGCCTAAAGTTACTCTCCTCAAGAAACGTCAACTTTTCGTTGTCAATGGCAAGCGAAAAAGCCTACTTTTCAATGTGATTGTAGAAAAATTATTTTACCGAACGCTAAAATCCTTAAGAACAAAATGAAGTAAAATACGTTATTTATAAAAAGCAAAAATTGAAAAATATTAACAGAAGAAAGGGGGAAATAGGGAGAGAGGATTTCCAGAATCCTCTCAACGGCCTGCAAGAACTGAAGGAATACATAGAGTATAATGCGATGGAGTTGAAGCCGACATTAACAAAACAATAGATAAAAAAGAGTTAGATAAATATATCAAGCAACTAATGGAAAAGTAACCGTATCCGCCAAAATTTGAAAAATATTAACAGCAACCGTATCCGACGAAATTACAGCAGAAATTATCATTAATTTGAATAGCGTATTGGTGCTAATACTCAATTCACTAAATGGTCGTATAGTGCGTGAGTTTTTCATTTCACTTCAGAGTTCAATATTCCCCGAATTGATGAAATTAAAGACGCTATTTAGAAAATTAATATTCATAATCAAATGTGGAGATAGTGTATGGGATACTTCGTAGCATCGGACATCAAAGAAATTGTTTGTTTTAAAATAAAGTGTGGACATTTCGTAGTTCAAATTCCACGTAATATGATTATACAAGATGAACTGAATAGTTAGAAAACATAAGGAAATTGAATTCGAGACGCTACGGCCACCATCCATACAAGCAAACTCTGCGCTACGGACAGTAAGCCAAACCATCGTACACTAACTACCGACAACTAAATTCACTTCGTCGATTTATGGGTTATTTAAAATTTCCTCACCTCTCCTATCGTCTGGCGAGTTCTGGCTAGTTTAAAGCGAGTATTGAATGTTGTATTATGATAACAGACGTGTAAGGCGCCAGAGAAAAGATGTACCAAAATTTTCAAACGTTCTGACGTAAGTGAATTTACTTGTCGGTAGTTAGTCTACGATGGCCAAACTGGTTGCCGCCGGTTTGTTGATTCTATGTTCACCAGCGACGTAATGTTGGCAAATATCAAAGTAATGTATGGGGGGTACACGGGTGGCAGACACACAGTTATTCAAATTTTATGTTTGGTTAAAGAGTGTTAAAATTTGCAATCTTTGACGATTGTAATATCTGTTGGCTTCGCAAGTGAAGGTTCACTTCCACAATTTGCGTATTTTGTGCTTTCTATTGTCGATAATGATTTTTATTGCCATAAACTCTAACGGAATGTCGTCAAATATTCCTCACAAGACTCACCAGCAACTAACTGAAACAGATAAAAGTTAGTAAACTGCGGCATCGTAGGCCAGCGGCAAGACCTCTATAGTGTCGCGGCCTAACCCAATTTGGTGGAGACCCGCATTTCAGTAGAATTTAGTTTCGCGGCAAAGACATACTGTAGGCTGCAGTAACAAGTTGATTATTATACAAGCAAAAAGCTCACTCGTGCCACCACACTGATCTATTTCAGTTTGGTGAAATCCACCTCTATGAACCAATTATTTTCAAAAACCCAACCATCACAATTTGGCTTTTAGCGTACAATACAATGTGCACTGGTGCGCACCCAGCTCTACTTTTTACAGTGCAGTGTAGCTTTCCATGCTTGGATTACTCACCCGAATGTCATGTATAAAAATTTGCCTGTTAGGGTATGCGCAGTTATTTTTGTTCGACCGGTTGTCATTGCTCGCAAAAAGTTCGAACTTTTCGGAAACTGGAATTTTTAGCAACACACCTAAACATAACCTGATATTTTCAATAATTAATTACGTACCCAGTCAAACGCACTTGCATCTTAAATTTTCGAGTCTTACTAGCGTAAGATAGCCAAATACGCTATTTTATACATCGCTCTAATGGTACAAATTTCTGCTTTGGATTTTTCAACAAGTTATCATTATTATTTTAAAATCAACTTTCAGTGTATTAACATTTTAAATTGTTTATTCGGAACTCAACAAACCTATAGCAAATTTTAGAGCACGATTGGAAACGTTGGAAATGTGCTAGTTATTCGATGCGTGAAAAAATCTATAGAGTTGTATAAATCGATGAGACGAAAAGAGCATTCTACCGTGGAACCCGGTTAGACAGATAAGAGTAAATAAGTGGAATTTTTTTTTTCGAGTAAAATATACAAAAAGAGTTTTTTTATATCGTTGAAAATGTGAGTTTTTATTCCGATAAGACAGATGCTTGCTTGCCCCAAGCCATGTTATTTATGGAATTATAAAACAGTTTGGTATTTTTTCGAAAAAACATTGGTTTTGTAACTGGAAAAAAAATTTTTACCTTGTTATAGGAATAGAAAAATAAATACCCTGGGAAGCTGGCGTCGAAGAAATACTTGACTTAGGATTACTGACTGGCCACTGTCACCTAAGGAAACACCTCCAAGCCATGGGGCTAGTGGACACACCGCTATGCAGAATGTGTGAACAGGACGAAACGGAACTGTCAGTCAGAGTTATGGTCAATGAGAGATGTGTGCGAAATAAAGGAGATGTCTCCCAGTGAGGATTTACATTTTTTGAATAAAAAGTTTATATACAATATTATGTCCTCCTAAGTTTGAATCATATGGAGAACTTTTTTATTATTAATTTCATGAAGTTATTCTTCATAAAAAGTTCTGCATTATCTAAAACCTAGAATAGAGTCATCAATTATCAAACTTTTAGTCGTATACGAGTTTGTCAAAAAATATGAGTTTTACTAGAGAGTAAAGTACCTTTAAATTTGACAATATCAAAAAATTTTACTAAAAAAAGTTGATCAGAATTAAAAACTATGATTAAATATGTAATAGGCATGACGACAGTATCAAAAAATCGACGATATAATGGTTTTAGGGGGAAGTTCATATCAAAAAAATTCAAAACACTGCTTCAGCTTTATTTAAAAAATTCAGATTATTAACATTTTCAATAAAATAAAACATAAAAATACTGCAATCGGCCATTTTGACTGAAACACCAATCACAGCGCATGACGTCACGCTTAGGTAAACACCGCTGTCAGTCAATACTCAATACACTCATTTTCTGTGTTTTGTTGTTGTGAATACTGCTGATTACGCATTTGGATTGATCTTTTATTATTTTACGTGTGATTTATCGTCTCCACTCTACTATAACAAGCTTTGTTAAGGCAAATAGCTCAAATTTGCCCAGGATTGATATAATGATGTTGGGCGATTTCCTCGCAACAAATCAAGAATTTTGCTCGTCTGAGTTTAGTAACGTGAAAACTTCCTTGTAAGTGAATTTTGTATTTATCTTCACCCTAGATACAACCAACTTAGATATAATCAAACTAGTTTTAAGCTCATGCGAGTTTATTTAACTTTCATAGGTTGGCATATAAATTTATGGGGCATACATCCTGGTTTCATACGTACTTGTGATACTGACCCCATCACATGATACTGCATATAATTTTACATATCATCTGGCAACTGCAAAAAGAAAACTAAACCATTGAAATTGATAATAAGAATTATAGACAAGACCAAAACAAACATAACCTCAATAAATTAGATATTTCATAGCCTCAATATTTCAACTATTTCACGTCAAACACCGGTCTTCCCAAGTACGAATAAAGTGGCCAATAACTAATTGGAAAATAAATTTATTGGGAAGTCTTATTCAACGAATAAAGTGTGAATGTCTTTCAAACTGACTTCAACCATTGATTTATTATTCGGTGAATTAACATAACCAAAATAATTATTTCAACGTTGGCTGCAATGAAATTACAATAACTAACTTCATAATATGTGTAGAGAAAGATAGTTTCATGCACAATGTGTATATAATAGAAAGTGATAAACAATTGTTATGTTTCGCGGACGCGTTGTAAGCTGCAAAATAGATTTTAGGTTAGCTGTCACCTGCTTGACAGTACTGAAATCAGGATTTCTTGTAAATATTTGAATAATTGCTGAAATTATGTATCACCAACAAAAGTAATTTTACAGAATGAACCAAAATAGTAACAACAATAATAAACGGAAGCCTTCACTGAATTGGAAGTGAGGATGTTGATTGAAGTTGTTTCAAAGTACCTACATACGTACTGTGTAAAACAAGAATTCTTCATCATCCTATCTTTCAAAGTGGTAAATACGTTCTCTATCGGTATATGAGTAACAACATCTACAATTTCTTGTATCTCTTGTTCTTCGAGTTCCTCGAAATCATTAAAAATATCCATTTCAAAATAAATGTAACAGTTTTTATTTAAACGAGGTTAGAATATGGTTAGAATCGCCAACACTTTAGAAAGAGAAAAACTCAATTCGTAGTTAATCGGCATCAGTCGGTTGTTATATATTCACAACCCGAACAATTTTATTTCGAACTTATACCTCCTAATAACTTAACTGTTGAATAATGCTATATATTCTGCGAATATAAATTATCCAATAGTGGAAAGACGAATCTAGTGCTTATTTGATAAATATATATTATTCACAACTTTATTCGGACTTGGAAAGACCGGGCCTAAGTTTGAGAAATATAAATATAATAGGATAACATACTCACAAGTGGTCTTCACAGAAATAAAGTGGCCAATTCGTGACTACGTCGTTCGGGTTTCGCCTTGCGAGCTTCAACCACTTATCTCTTATCTATCATTTTCTTGTTTGGAACATGTACAAACACTTTGTTGGGTGTTCTTATTGATGTGTTTTTACACTGTGGTACTGCACACCACTTATAAACTTTGGAATTCATTTTTATGACACGAATTTATTTAATGTTTTGTTTACTTTCTTCGCTACGCATAGACACAATGACATGTTTACCTAGGCGTGACGTCAGAGCCGACGCCATGACACCTGCGAGCTGTTTTCGCGCACTATTTAAAGAATATCAGTAAAATGGCTTCAAACTTCGTTAAACTTAAGTTTATTACCGAAATAAAGGTTTTTTCGTAAAGAGTGAATGTGTACCCACATGACGGAAGAGTATTTCAAAATCTATCGTCACGCCTATTACATTCATCTAAATTGAAACTTCAGATTACCTTATTTTTTACTTATGTTTCTATTTTGAATAAACATTTATCTCTTGTGATTACGAAACACATGATAATCTTTTAGGTTTTCCATGTTTTTTTTAATAATTTTGCATTTAAAACGCAGAATAGGTGCATATTCATTTATTTTGTAAATAATAATAGTTATTTTTGTATCTAGTGCGCGAAATGCTACTTTGGTGATCGAGAACTGACTTTTTCGTCGAGATCACCAAAGTATTTCGCGCATAAGATGCAAACAAAATTTTTTCTACAAACGTCCTAAATATTGTTCTAAACTAAGTAACATGCTTAGCTCAATATGAAAAATAGTATTGAACTGGCTTAAACTGTTTTTCCAAATCAAGTAATTAGTGTAACTATGGAAATAAAATGACATTTGTTGACAATTATTTCAAAGTGACAGTTCCTAATAATTATTTTAGAGTGACTTTTTATTCGCGTCAATTTCGTGCGTGATATTTATAACTATAAAATAATGGAAATTTCGAGCGACGATGAAGTACTTGACATGCGGCCAATTCAGTAATTTCAAATTTTTTACCGGAGAAATCGAGGCGCCAGTAAGAAAATGCATATCAGCAATTTAAAGAGTGGTGTGAAGCAAATAAAGCCAGAAAAATATCCGAAAATGTGCTGTTGGCATATTTTGCAGAGAAGTCTAAGCAGCTGAAGTCTTCCACGCTATGGGCAATATATTCTATGTTGAAAGCAACACTCAATGTTAAAGAAAACGTGGATCTTAAGAAATTTACCAAGTTGGTTCCATATTTAAAAAAATTGTCAGTTGGAAACCATCCTAAGAAATCTAAGGTATTGACTAGAGAGGAAGTAAAACAATTCATAAGAGAGGCAGATGATGAGACCTATTTGTTGGTTAAGGTAGATTTTTGATGATTGTTTTATGTGTTTTTTAAATTACTGATTTCCTTTTAGGTTGTTTTAATACTGGGTATTTCGGGTGCTTGCCGCCGTGAGGAACTCACTAAAATGACGGTCGATGACATAGAAGATAAAATTCCATTTTGATTGTTAAAGTACCCGATACAAAAACGAATATACAACGAATTTTTACAGTTTCAAATTTAGATTATACTGACATTTACCGAAAATATGCGGCTCTTCGTCCAAGTTATGCTACCAGTCGCCGATTGTTTTTGAAGTATTAAAATAAGAAATGTTTCAACCAAGTTGTTGGAATAAATAGTATTGGAAAGATGCCTAGCTTAATAGCAAAACACCTAAAATTACCAAATCCTGATGCCTACACGGGCTATTGTTTTCGGAAAACAGTAGCCACACTCCTTGCTAATACGGTGGCCGATATATGTGTTTTGAAGCGACATGGAGGATGGAAATCTTCGACTTTGGTCAAATGATACGTGGAAGATTCTATCAACAATAAAATTCAAATATCAAATAAAATTTTAGACTGTGAAATTTCAGGATCAAGTGCTGTCACCTCTACGGCAGTTGCTTGCAAATCAAAAATGGATAGTCTTCCAACTCCCAAAACTACGATATCACGAGCTGAATATGAGTTATCTGGTTTAGGAATAAATATTGGTTCGTGCACTAGCTGGAACAATAATGTTAACATTGTAAATAATGAATAATATTAGGTAGTGTTAAATTTTCTAACAATTTGAAAGCCTTAATAATTGTTATACATTAAATAAATGATTTCTTGGATTTTTGCTTGATTGAGCAAAAACATAAAGGTTGAAATATAAAAATCCCATATAGTTTACATGCAGTGTGAAAAGTAAGTATTTCGCACACTACTTCGCGCACGGTGTCATGGTAACGAAGGAAAATGGAAAAAGGGTCACTTCACATATTGTTGTCAATGCGCGAACCTTGTCATTTTTTGACCTTTGTAGAAAAAATACATTCCAACACTAAGTTATAAAATATGTTGGAAACAAACAAATTTAATTTTTACTCATACTAATGCTTCGACATATCCACCTTTTTTTAGTAATATTTTTCGATATTGTACTTATTGTATTTTTAGACAGACCTCGTATACGACTGAAAAATTTGACATTTGATGACTGTATTCTAGGTTTTAGATAATGCAGAACTTTTTATGAGGAATAACTTTTTTTGCTAAAATTAATAATAAAAAAGTTTTCCATATAATTCTAACTTAGGGGGACATATTGTATTACAAACCTACCTACATATTATAACTACATTTTTAGCATTTCAGCTTTTTTATAGTTAAACGTGGCAGTATCGAATTTTTTTGTCAGCATTCCTATCACGGTGAAATTTCATGAATTGCTAGTATATTGTAGTTGACGACTTTCTGAACAATAGTGTCCATGGGCCCAACTCAATCCTATGACTAGTTTCAGATATACAGGGTGTTGAAGTTGGAAAAAAGCCATTTTTTAAAAGCATGTATTTCTTATTTTCTTCAATATACCAAGAATTTTTCCTGTGATAGTGTTCTAATGACACTAAATATCAGTCCCTCATGAGAGAAAGTTTCATTTGCTACAGGGATACTCAAAAATTCATGAAATTTCACCGAAGCCCATTTCTCCATAAGCCGGCTGCCTGGTTCTTTGTACATTGCCCGTCATTTAAGGTGACTACCAGTTCTTGTGTTAAAAAAAATACTATTCGGAGAAATTATCGTGATAGGTGTGTAAATGAAATAAATGAAAATTGGAATTTATTGCAAACAATAACAACGACCATTCGATTCTCCAGACAGTTATCCGGAGATGACAAAAGAATACATTGAAGTAGTTATTTACATTCTGTCAGTTGGAAGCACAAAACATTAACCTACGGACTTAGAAAAGAAAGCTTTATGGCCAAGGTCAAAGGAATATTATAGTTTCCGGCCTAACCAGAAAGACGCGAGGGAGCCACTGTTGTTGCTATGCTCATTCAAATCGGCAAGGAAACGAAGCCGTGGCCGTTAGTAACGGCCCGTTACTAACCGACCATTTTGTTTTCTATTGTGGTTTGAGTAAGTTCGTTCGTTGTATATTGTGTTTCTGTTTCCCAGCCCAGAGTTTTTTATAAAATAGTTAGGGGTAAGGATAAAAAGTTTGAATATCTTGTAAAAATAAAATCTGCATCCCATTTTGATCCTATAAAACTCCATGCCTATGACATGTGTACGAAGTCGAGAAAATATAACAATAAATAAATTTTAGTATTGTATATTTTGTATTATTTAATTCAACCATACAATTCTTACTTATTTAGGCTCACAAATCAGCATTGTAATCACATATTGACAGTGGGGAGAAGCTTGAAAATTGAAAACCTATCGAATAATGTATAAATCTGCAGTATTTTCCACTTACACTACCCAGCGAGAATTCAAAACCAGATTATGAAAAATGATCAAGCCAATCTGACTGGTTCCGATCCAGTTTAAATTCTTAGGGAAACATCTCGAAATGATCAGTGGCTGTCTGACTGTAAATTTGAATTTCCCGCTAACACGGTTGCTGCGCTAGATGTGGTAGGGCCGGGAACTAATCTTTTATAAACTGGCAATTATACTGCAGATCTCTTTCTAAGTCCGTAGGTTAATGTTTTGTGGTTGGAAGCTAATTTATTTGTTTTCCTGTTCGCAGATTTCAATCGAGTATAAAATTGAAAACGTAAATATAAATGTTTCTAAATGAAATTTAACACGAAATTACTTTGTTTTCTGAATACATATACGCACATGGAAATGTAGTTTTTGATGGGATTTATTTTCTTGAAAGTTTCCTATTAAGCTTGTATAAAAGCATTGGTATCAGCTTCTGTTGTTAATTAGTGGAAAATTCTACTCTAGATGAAATGCAACCAGAAAAACATTTCCAACAAACAGAGTTATTAACTTTTGGCGAAAATTCTTTGATGTTGGAGGTACTAAAATAAATAACCTTAAAGGTGACAGCTCTGGCATACACCGAGAACTATGATAAATACTTATAGCTTTACTCGAATCACACTGAGAAAAAGTATTTTAGCATAAAGTAATGTTTTATCAAATGTATTATGTAGGTTATTTTTCATCAGTAACTATGTCTGCACTTTTTGTTGACAGTGAAATAGATTTTTTTTTAAATAATTACAGCCCACAAACATACTCCAATCTAATTTGGTTCTGAAAAGACCATACATTTTTTCCTCTTAATTATATCGAAAATATTGTTGTAGATGGTGAAAAAAATACGGTGAAAATTAGAATTTTTGATACTAATATTAAAAGGTGCCGCACCATAAATTTCAATTTTCCATTTAACTAACAATAATTTATTACCTCACGCTAGAGATATTTCAAAGTAATCAAAACTTGAGCTCACCATTTTCAATAATATTTACGATATAATTAAGAAAATAAAATATTTGTCGATTTTTTTGAATTGAAACAGTCGAATGTAGACGCAAAATTAGCAGGTTACGGTTGGATGAGACACATTTCAAAATACTTCCTTAGTTTTCCCAACTACCGAAGAAGATATATTTATAGGCTTCATGAGGGAACTGTCGGAATCAAGAGATAGTTCTGCTATAAATCACTCTTTGGCTTTTAGAGAACTTCCTAACGTTGCGGAACCCAATGTTTAGTGAAATACTTGTATAGATGTCAAAAGAGCTCAAAGTATCAATTTCCCATACTAAAACTTATTTTGAAAAACAATGCTGTGAAAAACAGGCACAAGTCATTGGTATAAATTGTTTTTTTCAATTATATAATACTTTTTATTTTTCATTTTTCCATTTTTAAATGAGAAAAATAGAAAAACTTTCACGCTAAAACTAATTCTTTTTAGAAATTAATAACATCGTTAAAAATATTATTGACGTTAAAAAATTTTTTTTTCACTTACCCAAAAATTGGAAACAATTTCTATTGAAAAAGTGCACACAGAGAAGATAGCTGTTATCAGGTAGAGCGGAAAAGCTAAGGAAATGTCCGTGTATCTCAAAGCACGCTAAAAGCACAACTGATGAAAACCGCGCTTCTGATTTTGCGAGATACACGAGCTTTCACGAACATTTTCGAATTTTGACGCTGTGAAAAACGCCGTTTTGGATCGTTTTATATTATTAAGTGTAATTGAAAAAACGACAATCGAATTTCATACGAAAAAACATTATTTTTCCGGAAAATAGACGGGTCTACTAAGCTGCAGACCTCTCCAAAAAATAATTATAGGTTTCTTCGGAAGGTTAGATCTCTTGGACTAAAATGTAGATGTAGGGTACAAAATCTGTTTTTTTTTGTAGTAACAATCTACAGTGCTATTCAAAATCGTATCTTTTGAACGGCTACACTTACATTAATAAAATTTGGAGGGTGAAATTAAAGTGTTGTAAACTTCTCTACGAATGGTAACAGGTGACGTGATAGTAATAGTTGACGTCACAGTGCCACTCTGGTCAATAATTTTGAATAGGACCTTATGGCAAGTGATATCTCGTTTGAAAGGCATTGACATTGGCTACATATTAATTTTGTTTGGGTTTAAACTAATTTTGACGGATAAATTAAATAAATACCAAAATTATTATTTCACATTTAAATATTGAAGAATTTTCAGTTCGCCTCTGGTTAGTTGTCAAAAAAATTGACGTTTTTAATTCAATAGTATTTGTTGCTTTGCAAAGTTTTTCTAAATAGCTTAAATATTTAATTTTATTATTGTTTAACGAGACGTTTAAGAGTTTACATCGGCAAAATGGTACGTACTCAAGCCGACAAAGTAGCAGCTATCTTAATAATTGGTGAATATAGAAACAATCTCCATGAAGCGGAACGTTTATTTAATGAGAGATACCCAGATCGCCCTATTTCGAGAACTTATTTGAGAGAGATATTCTTCACAAGTTTGAAGCAACAGGTAGTGATGCCAAACGTTCTGTCCGACCAACATTTAGTGATGATAAAAAAATTGATATAGTTGCTGAAATGGTAGTAAACCCTACTTCCTCTTCCACCAAAGTTGCGTCTATCTGTGAAGTAAGTAAAAGTACAGTACAGAGAGTGTTGGCTAAAAATAAATTTCATCCATACGAGTTAAAAATGGTGCACCACCTTTCGGATGACGACCGCGACAAAGACAAATTAGTCAAAACCTGTGGTCAAAACCCACATTACATAAAAACCATTTGTTTTAGTGACGAAAGTACTTTTTGCCTCAATGGAAATGTGAATACACAAAATGTAAGATATTGGAGTGACACAAATCCTCACACCTTTCGTGAACATACCCAATTTCCAGAAAAAGTCAATGTTTGGGCAGGTATTTTGGGAAACCACATAGTTGGTCCTGTTTTCCTAAATTCAAATTTAAGCGGTGAAGTGTATCTGGAGTTGTTACAAAATGCAATTGAGCCGTTAATTCTTAAAATTCTGGAAGATAATCTAGATGAATTCGGCCATCTGGAAATAACATTTCAACAAGATGGTGCTCCTGCACATTAATATGGTGCAGTAAGACGTTACCTGGATGAAGAATATCCAGGTAGATGGATTGGCCGGCGAGGTCCTATAGAATGGCCACCTCGGTCACCAGATCTGACACCATTCGATTTTTTTCTATAGGGGTACTTGAAATCCAAGGTTTATACTACGGCACCAGATAGCATTGACGTTTTGAAAGAAATAATTATTGAAGAATCCAATGCAATTTCAGCTGACACATTCGAACGAGGACGACAAGAGTTTACTAACAGGATGTATTACTGTCAGGAAGTAGACGGAGCTCATTTCGAAAACTTGCTATAAGAATCCATTGTTGATATTTGATTAATTAAATTTTAAAAAAAATTCAATAATTTTGGTATTTATTTAATTTATCCGTCAAAATTAGTTTAAACCCAAACAAAATTATTATGGCTATTTAGCCAATGTCAATGCCTTCCAAACGAGATATCACTTGCCATAAGGTCCTATTTAAAATTATTGGCCAGAGTGGCACTGTGACGTCATCTATTACTATTACGTCACCTCTTACCATTCGTAGAGAAGATTACAACACGTAGCCGTTCAAAAGATACGAGGGGGGGAGGGGACTTTTGAATAGCACTGTATATTTTGAATTGAAAACCAATTGTCGATATTATACGTGTCAACTGTCAAAATATGTGTCAACAAAGTCGAATCAGGATCGTCTGGAGTAAAGCCGTTGGGGACTAGCGAGTTGTACCACGACTACCTGAGTTAATCCATTTCCGCCTTTATTGGGTATTATACTGACCATCGAGGTGGATCATTAGGAAATTACATTTAAGCCATACCCATATTACATTTTATTATCTCTTCTCGGAATTTATACACGTGTAGTAGTTTTTCTCTTTGATCTAAAAAATCCTACATTTTTAACGAAACAAAACCGTTTCATTTTTTATTTATAAGGCTTAATTCACATTTTCCTTTGATTCAATACTATCAGTACAAATAATTATCCCATAGAACCTCGCATTTTACCAGTTTTATCTCTAAATAAACAGTTTTTCCATTTCCACTTGTAATTAGTTCAGAAATTTAAAAAAATTCTCTTCCAAGACTCTAAAACGTTTAAGTACAATTAATTTGAGTTCTAAAGGGCTTTTAACGCAGAGTTCGATGGATGTTTGTCTTTTTCAACAAGAAAATAATTAAAAAATTAAAAACCCTTTTTCACCTTTAAATTATTCCATCCAACAAACTTTTCTTTCTTGAAATATGGTCGTATTAAAACTGTTTCACTTGTTACCAAATGTCTTATTTGTTATATTTGACATAAAAAAAACTATTATCCATTTTTGATCTTCAATATCCTCAAAACCCTTTCGAAATAGTTATTACAAAAAAAATATTTACCTACTAGAGACCTCCCTTTCTACTGATCACCCTTCCTCTTGCCACAAACCTCTATTTATTTTAAAACTAAAATTGACCACCCTCCACCATTTCTCTTTCTCTTTCCACAGAATCTCCACCGTAAAAATTATTGTTTAGTGCAATGAATATTTTCTGATGCCTTCCCAAATACTTCTAATTCGGCTAGGAAAATCCAGAAGACTCTAACTGGTCTATATCATAGGATACATTCAAAGCTGGGACAAACGATAACAAAGAGAGATGTGAAATGAATCTCTCTCTTGCACCATGAACTAGTCGAGATCACAACAATAACTGGCCTTCTAACTGGTCACAGTTCAATGAGAAGACACCTCCATGAAATGGGGCAACAGAAAACTCTCTTTCAGACCATGTGTAAAGGGACAAAAACGCTCAAACATACGCTGTCAGATTACCAGACATTAGACAGCAAAATTCAGACAATATTAGGGCAGCCTAGACTAACTTCCAACAGACTTCCGGTGAAGAGCCTGTAAGTACTGACTGGTACAACGGACTAGATTTATGGGGTAGGTGTTGTGAAACTATTCTCAGAGGGCACACAAGAGGGAACCCCCTTCCAATACCACTTGAACTTTACACTATACACAATACAAAGCCAGATCTGTAACACAGACTGCTTCAAAGTCAACAACACTCAAGCCAAAAGCACAATACTGCCCATTGAAAGCTTTCTGAGCAGGTGAAAACGGATGGCTCAATTGGGCAGTCATTGAGACAATAGTCAGAAAAAATTGAGCTGCAATAATAAGTTTCAAGTGAATATATCAGGTAGGGGGGACTGGAAGAAAGAAGAGCTCACACAGGCTGAGAGAAACTGGTATACAGACGACTTCAAAGTAGAAGTAGATTTAGGAGCTAGTCCGTTTAAGGACATCACAGCTTCCCAAGGAAAAGTGACGGTGGTTCGCCTCCTCGTGGAAGATATTGAAAGGCAGGAAAGAATATAGTGATCAGTTATCATCTTCGTAGACATCCAAGGTGTACTTAAGCCACTCGACTCCGTGAAGTTAGTATGGAATTGCGCACTTCCTCAAAAGCACTTTGAGTCCTCTGCAGAGTCGCGGTATCCTCGGTAGGCACTGTGGAATAAAAGGGTCATAAGTATAACGAAGAGGCGAATAAAATGGAGCATCAGTACCATTCATCAAGGGGAGTAGCACAGAAATCTCTAAAATAGTAAATCTAACAAGTTCACCTGGGAAAAATCGAGACGCTCTAATAAGTAAATTGACAATTAATAATAATTTTAATGAAGAACTCAAAAATAACCTTTTTATACTTTTATTCCATCACGAGTCGAAGTCTATTAAAACTGACTCCAGCTACAATGAAGTTAAGACAATTCAACCACTTCATTTTATCAGGACTTCGTGTGCATGCCCTGGATTTTCGAAAGTTTAATAAACCAGTTCGGAGCCTATTGAACACAACATAATTTTACACTCATTAGTTACTTGACAGCTAGGTAAACACATCAAACAAACTTTGATTGAATTGTTCGGTGCTGGTTAAACATGAAAATTAAAAATAAAAACCGATCGAGAATTTGCATCATTCGTAATTGAGTTTCACAAGTGGCAACTGGAATAATTTATAATTAACAATTATTTTTTTACAATTAAAGTCATATACAGAGCGCTTCAACAGTACAATTTTTTTATTCATATTCGAAAGGTGAAGACAAATAAATGCAAACATTTTATTTGACAAGTGACAGTAAAGACAATTGACAGCAGGATGCATCAGACTGTTGAATAATTTAAGCGTTGTAAAAATTCTCTGAAAGGACATTTTCGAATCTCAATAGATTGTACTGGCAATGATGTGGCTGAAAACGTGAAAGAAAACTTAAAGGTCTCTTTTGGGCTACTTTGTCTCGAGTTAGCACGGAAGCTGCTTCCCGCTCAAAAATACTTTGAAAAAGCCAAAATAAGAAAAGAAAAAGTAATATTTTCGTTAAAAAGGGTAAATCAAGATATTCTGATACAGCAAACTTCGCCAAACTCCTCTAGAAATCAAGAAAACGATATTATTACTTTGCGCATTATTCCCGTTTTGACGGTAGGTGTCGCATCCTTTGCTTGTTTTCGCGAATCGGGCATGTCCACCTTTTGACAAGTTGTCACTAATGACGTCAGATATAGCTTTTAAAATATCTAAGAGAAGAAGAAAGCGCTAAATAAAAATTAAATTAACGTATAGTAAACTTTCGTTATAACCTAGTATTTTTATCCAGTAGAAAATATGCACAACGAAGTTTATCATATTATATGTATTTACTTATAACAAACACTATGTTTACAATTATCATTTTTTTATTTTTTTTTTCTTATTATAATAACGTTAACCATGCTTAAATTTTATATAAATATGCCTTTACAAACGCATTTTTATCCAGTAAACAACAAAATTATTACAAAGCAAAACAATAATTAAGTGGGGTGCATTTATTTAATATCTGATAGGTGCCCAGCTTCCAGAATGTTCATCTCGTCGAAAATAATGCGGGCGATTATCTCTGAAGACGGTCACTGCTGGAAACTGGTTTTCTTGTATGTATTTGAGCGTTGCTCTTATCTAAAACACAACAAAAATAGTTTTAACACTTTTTTTCTCAAAAAGCAAGAGATTTTTTCTAAATATAGCCATAAATAACTATTTTTATTTTAAATGCATATAAAAGCTCTGAGATTTTGACGATGGTATCGTACATATGGAAATAATCACCAATTAAAAGTTTTCATAGGGACCACGAAATAAAGGTGGAAACAGTAAATTCATAAATATCTCATTAGTAACTAACAAAGAATACGGTGTAAGATGGAATACATAGCGATGAAATGTAATTTTGACGAGTTCTATAGAAATAAGAACCAAAAGGAGAGAAGTATGGGTTATATTCAAAAGTCCCCTCCCCCCTCGTATCTTTTGAACGGCTACACTTACATTAATCAAATTTGGAGGGTGATAATAAAGTGTTGTAAACTTCTCTACGAATGGTAACAGGTGACGTAATAGTAATAGATGACTTCACAGTGCCACTCTGGCCAATAATTTTGAATAGGACCTTATGGCAAGTGATATCTCGTTTGGAAGGCATTGACATTGCCAATTTCCAGAAAAAGTCAATGTTTGGGCAGGTATTTTGGGAAACCACATAGTTGGTCCTGTCTTCCTAAATTCAAATTTAAGCGGTGAGTGTATCTGGAAATGTTACAAAATGCAATTGAGCCGTTAATTCTTGAAATTCTGGAAGATAATCCAGATGAATTCGGCCATCTGGAAATAACATTTCAACAAGATGGTGCTCCTGCACATTATTATGGTGCAGGAAGACGTTACCTGGATGAAGAATATCGAGGTAGATGGATCGGCCGGCGAGGTCCTATAGAATGGCCACCTCGGTCACCAGATCTGACACCATTAGATTTTTTTCTATGGGGGTACTTGAAATCCAAGGTTTATACTACGGCACCAGATAGCATTGGCGTTTTGAAAGAAAGAATTATTGAAGAATCCAATGCAATTTCAGCTGACACATTCGAACGAGTACGACAAGAGTTCACTAATAGGATGTATTAATGTCAGGAAGTAGACGGAGCACATTTCGAACACTTGCTATAAGAATCCATTGTCGATATTTGATTAATTAAATTTAAAAAAATAATTTTAATAATTCTGGTATTTATTTAATTTATCCGTAAAAATTAGTTTTAACCCAAACAAAATTAATATGGCTATGTAGCCAATGTCAATGCCTTTCAAACGAGATATCACTTGCCATAAGGTCCTATTTAAAATTATTGGCCAGAATGGCACTGTGGCATCATCTATTACTATTACGTCACCTGTTACTATTCGTAGATAAGTTTACAACACTTTATTTTCACCCTCCAAATTTTATTAATGTAAGTGTAGCCGTTCAAAAGATACGAGGGGGGGAGGAATAGCACTGTATTTCTGTGGTTTTAGACCGTACATAACCACAATTAAGCATTTTGGCTCGCAATTTTCTCGTTTCGTTAGCCTAATGAAAATAAACAAACCCTCCATTCACATAATTTACTACGCCGTCAATACTCTAAGACATTTTGACCCTCTAGCTATACTAACGCCATCAATTTTCCTCCTTTCGACAGAAACTTTTTATATACAGAGTTTGTGCTCCTCATATCGTGTATCCAAGGAACCAAACATAAAATTCTTCAGAAGTGGGGTGGCAACATTGCAATATTACTAAAAAGTGAAGAACGTTCACAAAAATACTAACCTGCATTACAAAATGTGGCGGTTGAACCTCCGGAGACGTAGATAAATGTTGCAAAATAAAATCATCGCTTTGCTCTAACCATAGATCTACACCTCGTAGTGGTTCGTAATTGAACGGTCCTATTCGTAGCAGTCCAAGTGAATAGTCGTAAATATCCAAAACCTACGATAAAATAGATCAATGACATGGAATAGTTATTTTCCTAACGAGTGCGGAAAGTGATACTTTCCCGCACGCGACTGCAGTTGACTCGGAGCGGAGTTCGGGCAAGCGGTCAAGGGCGGGAAAGACACTTTACGCATGAGTTTGGAACATTATTTTTTCTACGACCGTATACACAAAAAAGTATACCAACCCATTTTTCAAAAGTTATTTTATTTCATTATACATATACAAAACTTCAACCAAAAACTATTAATTATTATAAATATTACTATTAGAAACACAATTTGTTGCATTCTGTTAATTACTCAAAATTGCCGGTCCAGTGGATTTATTTGGTGTTAACTGGTAAGTAGATAACGTCGATGCGGATGGCATCGGTTGCAGGTCACATAAAGATGAGGATGAAGGTGACGGCAACGGTTAAGTCAGTTGTAGATTAAAGAATTTTATTTGATATATTTTTCTTATATCAAACCCGGGTGGTTTGATAGTTGTTTTGTGACACTATTTCAAAGAATGTACAGGGTTATATCAATAATTCTTCATTATTTTATATTTTCAAAAAATTTAAAATGCAACAAAAAGCTAGAAAAGATGAAAATTTTATTTTATGGACTATTTCGTAAATGTTTATTTTCCTGTTGTAACAATAGTTATAACTTCCGAAGTAAAAAAACTATGTAATAAGCATATTTGCATAATTTTACTTTCCCGTACTAGTGCGGAAAAGTGACACTTTCAAAACTAAAATGCGTGTGGGAAAGTGGGTTAAAACGCACGGTCGTAGAAAAAAGTAGTTTATTTAGTAGTAATACTATAAGTATTTCAAAATAATCAGGTTATACATCGATAACTTGTTACCTAATTACAAAGAGTGTCAGTTTGACAGTTTAAATAATCCGACTGTGAAGCGGGAGGATTATTCTGTCAAACTGACATGATTTGTAATTATGCAGAAAGTTTAAGGTGTATAACCGTATTTATTTTGAAGTACGTATAGTATTTGATACGATTATTTGTTGAGTAAATATAAACAATCTATTAATTTATATACAAATTGGTACAATGGAAATTACATTCCAAATCGACTCATTTTTGAAAAACGTCAGAATTTGACGGTAATGTTAGTTTGTGTGTTGTTCTATATTGATGTCGATGTGGTTACTATGGAAATTCGATTGGTAGAGCTACTCTATGTATAATCAGGTATTATCGAAATTATACGAGGTAACTTAACTAAATTGATCGCTTTGATTGGTTGAAAATGATACGAAAAAAATAATCACCATACAATCAACAGAGTAGTACAATTATGGAACTATGGCGTGCCGTTTTGGTATTTAATAACATCGCTTTAAAAGAGGAAAAAAATATATATCTCTTCTTTCGAACATTTTTATTTCGTAATTATTCTGTTGAAGAATTAAAATTATGTTTTTCATAATAATAATACGGGAGTTTCTATTTTGAAAAACATAATATAAATTGCCGATTTAAAATTATGAAATACATAATGAAAATTCATGAATTAAAATTATGAAACACATAATAGAAATTCAATTTCCATTATGTATTGAGGTTGCCATACTAATCTAATGCAAGTACCTGAAATCGTATAGTAAATGCATTACTGCAGAATAGGCAACCTCAATGCATAATGTAAATTGAATTTCTATTATGTTTTCAATCATTTTAATTCTTGAATTTCTATTATGTTTTTCATAATTTTAAATCGGTAATTTCTATGATGTTTTTCATAATGGAAATTCGTGTATGATTATTATGAAAAACATAATGGAAATTCAACAATTAGAATTATTGAAAACATAATGTAAATTGAAGAAAAAAAATTATAAAAAACATAATACAAAACCTGGAATTGCACTTATTGTTTATAGATTTCCGTCAGGCCTATGACGTAGTGTTAAGAACGAAGTTGTATGAAGTACTGCGCAACCTTGGAGTTTCCCAGAAATTAATAAAATTAATAAAGTTGACCTTGGAACAAACATCAATGAAAGTATTAATAGAAGGAAAAGTATCCAAAAATTTCACCACTAAGAGGGGATTGAAGCAAGGAGACCCCCTCTCCACAGTTTTATTCAACCTTGTATTGGAATGGATCTTAAGGGAAAGTCAAATTCAGAGTCGAGGAATGATATTTCATTGCAAGCATCAGGTAATTGCGTATGCAGATGATGTCACGCTGATTGCAAGATCAAAAAAAAAATTGGAACTGCTCTTCGAAAAATTGGAGGGTACAGCTAGAGCATTCGAGCTGCATATAAATACAGAGAAGACGAAGTATATGGAAATGAGGCAAGATCCAAATGAGTTAACTAGAGAAACTTTGTTCAGGACAAGACATAGAATATATACCTTTGAAAAAGTGGATAAATTTGACTATTTAGGAGTACCTACCTTCTAATCACTAACAAAAGTGATGAAACTCTTGAAATAGAAAAAAGATTATCCAAAGGAAGTAGATCACTTGGGGCACTAAATTACCTATTGAAGTCAGAACAAATATCAAAAAAAAGCTAAAATAAGAGTATATAGAAGGATTATACGACCGACGGCACTCTACGGATGCGAATTGTGGATTCTAACCAAAAAAAATGAAACAAAGATTGAAATATGGGAAAGAAAAGTACTGAGCAAGATACTAGGAGGTAAAAGATTGGAAGATGGGACATGGAGGAGGCTAACGAATGAAGAAATAAAGGAATCGTATGGATACCCTGATATAATTCATTATATAAAGGCACAAAGAGCCAGGTGGTTGGGATATATATGTAGAATGCCTAAAGGTAAACACACTAGTAAAGCGACCCTTGAAGGAGAAGGAGGTAAAAAACGAAGAGGCAGACCGAGGAAGAAATGGGTGGAGACGGTAGCAGCGGACATAAAGGAAAAGGGGATAGAAGATTGGAGAAGAGTTGCGGAAGATAGGAAGAGGTGGAAAGCCCTAGTGAGAAAAATAGAGGAAGATGAAGAAACCTAATTCAAAAATGTATACAATTGGTATACCTATGTAATTGATAAGTCATGGGCCTCTAAGGCCTGTAGAACTGTAATATATATAATACAAATCCGTTTTGTATTATTTATTCAATAGTTTTTATTCTTCAATTTGTATAATATTTTCCATAATTTCAATTCTTGAATTTCTATTATGCTTTTCATAATTTTAATACTTGAATTTCAATTATGATTCTAATAATAATACACGTATTTCAATTATGAAAAACATAATAGAAATTACCGATTTAAAATTATGAAAAACATAATAGAAATAAAATTATTGAAAACATAATAGAAATTCAATTTACATTATGTATTGAGGTTGCCTATTATGCAGTAATGCATTTACTATACGATTTCAGGTACTTGCATTAGATTAGTATAGGCAACCTCAATACATAATGGAAATTGAATTTCTATTATGTTTTTCATAATTTCAATTCATGAATTTTTATTATGTATTTCATAATTTTAAATCGGCAATTTATATTATGTTTTTCATAATGGAAATTCCTGTATTATTATTATGAAAAACATAATTTTAATTCATTAACAGAATAATTAGGCAATAAACATTTTTGAAAGAAGAGATATTTTTGTTTTTGTTTTTAAAACGATGTTATTAAATACCAAAACGGCACGCCATAATGGAACACGTTAAATAAAAACTGAAACTGAAAATTAAAAAAAAACTGAAATTTTTCTCCCATTCAAGATTAGCCTAAATGAAATATATAAAACGATCGATTAAAATAAAAACATCGACGTGCTGAAAGTAATACATTTGTCAATGGTTTACCTGAGGCACTCCCGTAAGATATCTGGCACATCTTAACGAATGATCTGGACCTTTGTCGGGAAAAGTCGCAGGAAAAATTTCACCAGTCTTTACGTTAAATCCAACTCCGTAAATAATGGGCCAATGGATTCCACCTCTAATAGTAGTGTTCAGTTCACCGGTACAAGCTAGTGTAAGGTCGATTTCTATGGGATGTTTGTGGAAAGAGTCTTGAAAAAAAAAACAATTAATAAGATACATCTGAGAAAAATTGTTCTCAAGTAATAATATACGAAATATGCATTGTGACACTACATGTACTCGAAGTATTGGTCTATTCTACATTGGAAAGCCGAACGCAATAGAAAAGAATGAGTAGAAAATGACTGGTTAGTTTCATTTAAAAAAGTAATATTGTATTTGTGGCGCCACCTTTTGGTTACTTTCGGTGCGCTTTATATATCGCGAAGCTGGATAGTCATGCCAAATTTATAATGATTGTAATCGATATATTTATTAAGCTACTCTCAGCGCCTCTATCCTTCTTTATCAATATCTGCTTTCTCAAGATGAAGCGTGCTGTTAGGGATGGAATTTAATGAGCAGAATGTGAGAGCAATCATTACAGACTAGAATTAATGTGAGCTTTCCCATCGTATGTACAAATTCAGTAATTTGACCCAATATCGATAGTTGCCGATTTAAAATGATTGATGTAATTAAAAACTTATACTGAGCCCATTGGGACTGAGTTGCATTGTTTATTTTAATTGCATGCCTGGTGACATTTCATTCGCTTTTCCTACTCCATTCAATATATTTTGTAGCCCAAACAAACCAGAGGATTTTTTCCCGTTTGGCTAGTTTTTTTTTCACTACTATCCGTGAAGTTGACAATTATTGCTTCTTCTAGCCAACTGAGAAGCTGAATTTCTCTATTAGTGATTAATAATTTTTTCTATTATTAACCTAGGTCAATAATGGACAAATTCAAATATTTTCAGAATTCAGGGTTAGTATTTTTTCTCTTATTTTTTGGGAATCAAACCACAATAATGTTTTTTTATTTTTTATTCCGACGTTTCGGTAGCGTTCCAGCTACCGTTGTCAAGATTAAGTAGTATTAAAATAATTTACGGTCCCTATCTGACACAAAGAAAAACATATGACAACTAGACAATCAATAATATTTTGAAGTTTAAGACTACAAAACTTTGTTGTCAAATTTTATTAAGGTCCATTCATAGTAGATATAAGATATAGAGGTGACCTGAGGGTCTAAATCTTGATGGAGTACCACTGCCGGTGGTTGAACAGGTGAAGTATCTAGAAGTGATCCTTGATAAATCACTGACATGGAAGGCTCGTCTTGATAGCCGCCTAAGCAAGGTGACAAACACGTATTGGGCCTGTAGGAGAGCCATTGGTCCGAGGTGGGGGCTGACTCCCAAAACGATCATATGGTTCTATAGAAGAGTGATTATGCTGCCTATGCTCACATATGCGGCTCTGGTATGGTGGCCGACGGTAACCTTGGTCACGGCTAGATCGCAACTGGCACGCCTTCAAAGGGTGGTCAGTTTGGGGGCAACTGGCTGCATGAGGACTACACCAACTGTTGCAATGGAAGTGATCCTTGGTCTTCGGCCTCTTCACCATGTGATCGAGGCTAAGGCGGGGAGGGCTTTCCTGCGCTTGAAACGGCTGGGATACGTGCGAAAAGGGGAAGAGTGCAGGCACGTCAAGAAGCTCCAGCTCCAGGAAGATATTCCAGTTCTGGCTCGAGCGGCTGATGAATGCCTGCGTAAGTACTACTTCGCTACCCCATACAGGGCCATGATCCGGTATAGAGAGTCCTGGGAAAAAGAGAGGAATACACAGCCTAATGGGACCGTCTGGTACACAGATGGCTCATGCTCCGGTGATAGAGCAGGGGCAGTTACTCCAGGAACCCGAGAACATAAGTTTGTGTACCATTGAGTGATGGTGTATCTGTATATCAGGCCGAGATATATGAATGTGCGCAGATAAACCTAGACAGAGGTTATGTGGATCGACGCATAGAATGGATTCCAGCCCACTCTGGTTTTGAAGGCAACGAGATGGCGAATCCACTGGCTCGGAAGGGGCGGCAGCTCCTCTCTGCGGCCCGGGCCCGACCCTGGGCCTAACAAAACAAAAAATACGCAAGGAGACGAAGAAGTGGCTGAGGAATCAGCACCTCGCTCATTGGAATGCTCTGCAGGGTCCTAGACAATCCAAACTTCTACTGAAGGGATGGACTGATGGACACGCTAGGGCAGCTACTGAACTACCAAGGATAGGCTAAGGAAGATGGCGGGACTCCTAACAGGGCACTGCTGTATAAGGAAACACCTCCACAACTTAGGAGTAGAGGAAAGTTCCCTATGTAGGGGTTGCGGCATGACTGACGAAACGTCAGTCCATGTTCTCTTAGAGTGTCCACACTGGGCTGTACTACGCAGGCGAATCTTCGGAGTCCCTGTTATGGCCCCTGGAGACACAAGCAGACATCCATTGAAAAAGGTTGTGGCCTTTATTGAAGGGCTCGGCTTCATGGATGTCTAGGTAGCAGGAATGGTACAATGGGCCTGCCAGTGGCCTCAGTGCCGGAACCTTGGCTTGAGTTTGTCCAGGACAAGGCTCGTAGTAGATAGTTGATCACATCTCTGGTAAAATGTGAAATGAAATATTTATTTCATGACATTCTAACGATATGATAGTCTACTAGAAATGGAATTCAGTGAAGTGCACGTTCCAGGAACGGTTTTTATTGGGATAGCGCTTTTTTCGCTTATTTTGGAAATGTCAATAAAACGCGTTTTTTGTTACTTTTTTGTGTATGATTATTTTTGTTTCCAAAATATGTATAACTCAGTTTGGTGATTTTGTGTATTGAAGTATGTATCGATTAACAACTATTCCAATGATAAATCTTAAGAAAACCTGGATAAAAACCTATGATGCTATCCTGATAATGCAGGTGATTGATTATTTGAAATTTCTCTTTCTAACATTGTTAACCAAATTTGACTACATTCGGCTGAAATACTAGCTACACATTTATCTGCATTTAGTTTAGTTGAAGCGCTTTCTTTGATTTTTCGTTTTTTATTATTGGGCTCTTTTAATATTATTTTTGTCGAGTCCTATTGAATTTTATGTCCCTCTTCCCAAGCATGTTTACAAATACCTGACTTGAAGAACTCCCTATCTTTGATATATTTTTTATGTTCACTTATTCGGACTTTCTAGATGTTTCACCTAAATAGAATTTATCGCATTCACAAGATATCTGATATATGCAGTTTTTTGAAGATTGTTCAACAAAAACTTGTGCAACATAATTTTGTAAACCCAGAAGATTCTTTTTAACATAATTGCTGCCTGAAATTACTCTCAAATTACTTCTCAAAACTTACTTATAACGTTATAAAATATTTCATCGGAATAATGTCTTGGATCATTGAAACCACCAATCAATTGAAGTTCTATTCGTCCTTCGGGATAACCTAATGCCAGTTCTTGAACTCTTTGAACCATCGTACAAACCGCTTCGTCAGTACCTGATCCATCCAGGTGAGCCATCGCAACAGCTCCAGATCCTACAAAACATGGGAATTTAGTCAAGCAAAATTGAAAATAATAGAGTATTTGTAATGATTATAAAAGTTTTGTTTTTCTTCATCGAAATGCTAGTAATATTATTACTTTAATCCCTTTAATCACAAAAAATTTTTGTATGCATCGTAATTTTTTTGCTACTTTTAACATCTTCATTTGTATTATTATCTTTTGCCTTACAGTGCATAAAAGATCAATTTGGAACTACTTCCCATTATCAATAATATTGACTTAATATTAATTGATAAAACACAGAGTTTAGCTGTACATTCAGTGAATGCACTGGGTGGTCCGGCTGTCTCTTGGAAAGTATTTGTTACAGGTTGTGGGGAAAAATATTCATAGTAAAAGTGGCCAAGAGAAATTTCTGAGGAAATAATAATTTTAGATTTGAACACATCAGTATAGCCTCCTAGGGGAGAACTTTTGAGGTTAATAACAATTTCTTTTGGCCATTTTTACTATTAATATTTTCCCCACAGCTTGGGACAAATACTTTTCGTAATACTGTCGATTATCTCGCTGAACTTTACGATCTTAATGCGTCGATATATCTCTAAACACTGATTAATTCAGCCGCTGCCATTTCGCATCAGACTGCTAAAACTGTCATATTTTGTCTAGAAAAAATGGAGCATGTATTTTTTGTACAATCAATACTTAAAAATTACCCGTGGGTTGGGCTATCTATCGGGCGCGTCCCCAGGTGGCGGATAGGGGAACGGCCAAGGGACTGCGTCGCCGGTCCCTTGGTCAGTGGCAGAAATAAGTAGGGTGAGGGGAGCTAAACCTCCCCAAAAGCCTTTGCGAAACATGCCACCGCGGACCAGCCTACCCAAGCTAAGGTGTAAGGAATCGTGCTGACAGCTGAATGGCCGCAGGGTGATATGCGGTCACTAACGATCCCCTTGGGGAACCGGGCGGAACCCCATTGTAATTAGCCTTCCTCTGGTAATGCGGGGCTCTGCCAGAGGTGACCAACCCTTCCCTTGCTACTCGTGGGAACACACATGTACGAACACAAATTAAAAACAAATCCCGAGGCTGGACAGAAGTGCTCACCTCAATCAAAAGCAGTAGCTGGGGATGAACAGAAATGTCCACCCCAAAATACTGCACAGAATGAGGCTGGACATGGAAGATCACCTCGTGATACAACACAAAGGCCTAGGCGAAAGCGCATTTGCGGCGCCGAAGCCAAGAGGAGGAAGAGAGCGAAGGAATCAGGGGTGGCAGCAGCTACAAGTGCACCCCCCTCTTCCCCCACTCCACCTCCAACAACAAAGGCACTTCCTGCGGCCGGCGCCAAGAGCTCCGCTTTGAATAAAGGCAAGGAACCGGCTGCCCCTGCAGGT
>CAJUYH010003991.1:0-29333 GCA_910591685.1 Galerucella tenella | reverse complement strand
AGGAATGTTAAGCTTTTCCTACCCGGTAAACAATGTACTATTTTATTATACTTAACAGAAAATACTACATTTTCAACTGTTTATAAAATACAGTAAATATGACATTTTCGGAACAGCGCACGGAAATTTTTTCCCGATCCCTATTTCCGTGCGCTTACGAGTAATGTGTCTATAGCAACGATTTATTTATTAATGACAAATTTTATTTTCTGTCAGTGAAAATTAAGTATTTATGTATTTATTACATTTTGCAAAAATGAATTCAGATTGTGAAGAAAATCAGGATATTCCCGAAAATATCTTACAACGAGCGGCAGAAGTGAATGCAGATTTATTACCAGTGAAATCCAGGTTGAGATATGAACAAGAATATAACAGTTTTACCGAATGGCGGACTCAGAAACGAATCAAAATTGTGAGTGACGATATTCTTTTAGTATATTTTTCTGAAAAAGCCAACACTATGAAATCCTCCACTTTATGGAGTCGATTCTCTATGTTAAAGAGTTGTTTGGCAATAAAAGAAAATACTCACCATCAATATCCAAAAACGATTGCTTTTTTGAAACGACAAGCTGTAGGATATATACCAAAGAAATCCAAGATTCTTACAGCAGAACAAGTAACCAAATTTTTATGTGAAGCTTCAGATGGAGAATAATCTACTAGCAAAAGTAATTTTAGTGTTTGGCATCTTCGGTGCATGCCGCAGAGATGATTTAATACGTTTGAGTTTAGATGATGTGGAAGATTATTATTCATTACCAATGAAAATTGCAAATTCGATCCCTGTACAATTTACCGTAAATACGCAGATCTCCGCCCTAAACATATGGAGAGTAGAAGATTATTTGTTGCATACCGAAACCAAAGATGTTACGCTCAACATGTTGGGTGCCATACTATCAGTGGTATTCCAAAACTTGTTGCAAAATACCTAAAACTAAAAAATCCCGAAGAATATACCGGACATGGGCTAAGGCGCTCTTCGGCAACCATGTTGGTGGAAAGCGGCGGTGATTTGCTCACTTTGAAAAGACACGGAGGATGGCTTTCTTCCAATGTAGCAGAAGGATATATAGAAGAGTCCATACAAAGAAAAATTGAAGTATCACGGAAGTTGTTTAGCCCTTGTAACTTGGAAACTACAACATCTGTAACAGTCAATCAAGAGAACCAAAGCACACACGAACACTCCGCTTCAACATCTTTAGCAGAGTCTTTAGTTCAACAAAAAGAAATGCAAAAGGGATTGAGCTTCAACAATAATACGAATTGTACAATAAATATTACTATTAATAATAACGGTTCTGTCCAAAATTAATTTTCTTAGAATTACCTACTTGTATTTTTTTTGTTAATTTGAGTTGTATGTACTTACATTTTTACTGTTTTAAAAATAAAAATAAATATTCCCGATTTTCTTAATAATTTTTTGCGATATTTTTTGTTTATGTTGATTTCAGGTACCTAAGTATAATAAAAAATATCGTTCATTACTCGTCCAGAAATGGATTTTCCGTTCTTGCACTGGTAATGAAATATACTATTTATTGCGTGGAATTATCATTCTACTTTAGGGAATAATGTATGTACTCTGGGGGAATTTAATGACTCTAGGTGTATAGGAGTTTATTGTTAGGAAAAAAAAGAAATAATTACTTACTGTATTTTTTTTTGGTGTGTTTTGGAAGCCGTTCTGATGCTGGGATCTCTGCAGCCTATTGGTTTATTGTACTCTACTCTCACATTCAATCCACCCATCCAGTTATCCCTGTTCCTCCGAGTAGACGATATAGGTCCATTGGATGTGTGCCATATACTTGGCACATTGGCTTCTCCGAAGATTGTTTGTCTCCTCGAGTCCAGTGCCTCACCGTCAAATAAGATATGGGTTACGGTCTCGGTCTCTATGCCACAAAGTCTGCAGCTGAGGTCTCCGTTATATAACCCCATTTTACGCAGGTGATCTTTTACCGGGTTATGACCCGTTGATAACCTGTAATAATTCTTAGCTTATTCCTACTGATATTCAGTAGGTAGTTCTTTGGCCCGTTTTACACATGTGTCACCTATGAAGGTTTTACTGTGTACCTGCTTTGGAGTATTCCTCCACTGAAGTCTATGTTGGCTTTGTACCCATTTTTGTATTTGCCCTCGGACTACCTTCTTTGTGGTCCCAAGAGCTGGTTCTTGTACAACATATGCTGTTGCTGAACCTCTTCTCGCGAGTTCATCAGCTTGTTCATTTCCAGAAATACCGTTATGTCCCGGCACCCACACTAGTCTTACTTTAATGTGGTCATTTAGTTGTTTCTGGCATTCTTCAACCAGTCTGTATGTTATCCTGCGCCTGTTTAAAGCTGCAAGGGCTGCCTGGCTGTCAGTTAGTATGTTTATCCTATTAGTATCAGTACTATGTTTGTTAATTCTGACACATTCTAGGATAGCATAAATCTCTGCCTGAGATACAGAGGTATGGAGCATCTTGTAATTCTCATTTTACTATACACCCCTACACCCCAGTCTGTGACCCGTCTGTGTACCAGGTCTTTCCTCGGGGAAACTTCAGTCTGCTTGGGTCTTGCCAGTCCTTTCTGTGAGGTATTTATACCTCATATTTGGGACTGGAGAGATGTTTAGTGGCCATATAGTCTGTTTTCATATCTGAGATGGCCCTACTTATGATGTCCTTAATGGATATGTGTCCTGATGTGACTATTTTGTTGCTTAGGTTACTTTGCTGCCTAAATAGTCCCATCCTTGCTCCCCCCATTATCACGAAGTGTAATGGAGGAAGGCCAAATAAGGCTTCTAGTGCTGCTGTTGGCGTGCTTCTCATACACCCTGCATTACTGAGACAAGCAAGTCTTTGCACCTAGTCTCATCATTGCATTCTTTTGTGTCGTCTTTGTCCACCAGACCAAAGACGCATATGTTATTATGGGCTTAACCACTACACTGTATATCCAGTGTATCATTCGCGGACTCAACCCCCATGTTTTCCCACAAGTTCGACTTGTCATCATTAATGTGGTTTCCGATCTTGTTGCTACTTTTTCCATTTGTTTGGTCCATGTTAATCTCGAGTCAATAATCACCCCGAGATATTTAACATCCATAACCATTGGAATCTCCGTTATGAAGGAATAGTGGTACCAATCCCACTACCCGAGTAACCATTTATGCTGATTATTGATTGAAAAAGCGCTTAAGCGGCTTATTGTTCAGTCTAAAGCTGAATATCGGTATCAAACTTATGTTGAATAAACCCTTGTTAAGCTCTTATTACCAAAAGTGGAGAATTTAAACAGCTATTACCGGACATTATGACTGAAGAATAGCTTCTTCAGCTCTTATTCAGTCGTAGTTCTTGCTTTATGCAGATTGTGTAGTGTAGTGTAGCTGATTTAAATTACTGACAAAGCTTCTATGCAGCTCTTGTTCAGTTCACCTTCAAAGCAAAAACAAATTAGTATGCATTATACATTTTTTTAATTTCTGAATTTTATATTATTCATTCATCTCAACTACCTCAGTTATACGATATTATAATTGAATTTACAAATATTTTTACTTACATTTTTTTTCTTCCTTCCTTCGGTGGGGATTGAACCTGGGACCCGTGGATTATCATTTAACAATCGATTCATCTTTAGCCTCTGCGCCAAACGAACATGCTAAATGTTTGCGAATAATGATATTTGTAAATCTAGATGGTTCAATAGTGGCTGAACACCCGCCTATAACTTGTGTAAGATTGAACAAATATGTATTTGAAAACTCACGAGGAAGGTGGGATTGAAGTAGAAGGGCATGATACAGAAATATCTGCGATGTTCAGTGAAAAAAACTTTTAATTTAATATTTGAAAAATTCAATAGACATGATGAAGAGCCCCCATTAAAAAAAGTCCAAGTTGTGCCACTGCTACATCATAGTTATTTATGTACCAAGGGTATAAATAGATGTTTATGCCCTGAGGGCGACGTCTTACGAAGCCGAGGGCCTGTGGCCCGAGGGTTTGTAAGTCGCCCGAGGGTATACACATCTGTTTATGCCTGCGGTACATACAAACTTTTATGTCACACTAGTTCGTTATTGCAATCCAATCTCAATACAAATCAGTGTTTTGAAAAATCCGGTTTAAATTAATAGGTGAATGTTGACAAACGTAAATGTCATAATATCACAATAAATTTTATATGTGTCAAAGTTAGAAGTCAAAATGGACGAAGATTTTGGAATTATTGAAAAAGCAAAGAAAGCAACTGTAAATCTGTTGCAGAAAAGTCTAAAGAAACGACATGGTTATTAAATAAGTTGAACAGAAAATTATTTCTCTTTATGCCCGCGCGGGCCATAAAGTGAACTTTATGCCCGCACGGGCATAAAGTACGACATTAGATAGTTGGTAACTAAGCAATAAAAACACAATAATGAACTAGTATGAAATAAACATATTTATATCATCTATTAGAAGTACCGAACGTTCAATTGAACTTGATTGAGCCTGATGATGAACGGCCACCAGCAGGACCAAGCAACATTATTAGAGCAACTGATGTCTTCATAAATTCACCAGAACCTGATAAACTGCCACAAGCAGCACCAAGCAACATTATAAATGCAAATGATGTGAGCTTTATAAATTTGCCAGTCAAGTGACATAATTAAAAACATAACCTAAAAACCGCTGATTGATATACACGACTGCATGCATAAATTCTCATTCCAGCGAATATCAATTGGCTGAAGTAGTATATATTCAAAGTATCTATTTTTTTGTTCACAGACTTCGTATATCTAAACAATATTTTCAAAATGGGCTGAACTAGAACACTTCTTCAGTTTGTGTTAATAAAAGCTGCACATTGGCTCTTAACTTTACTGAAGAAGGGTTTATTCAGTGCATACTAAGCTGACTATGAATAGCTGAGCTACAGCTGTTCAGATTTCTGTAAAAGCGTTTAACCAGCTCATGTTCAGCCATTTTCAAATAGCTGAACAATAAATTATTTGATGAGCAGAAAAACGCTTTTTCAGTCTGTATTCAGCTAGTAATGAATAGCTGAACAACACCGGATTAAGTAATCTGAAAAAATGCTTATTCAACCCAAGTTCAGCTACATAAGCATATATCTGAACAATATCTACTAAGTTGGCTGAAGAGGCACTTATTCAGTATGTAGTTCAGCTTTATGGATGCTGCTGTATAGTGGCATCTATATTGCCTGATTCGGCGCTTATTCAGCTCATTATTCAAGTTAGTAGCTCAATCAGTCTTTAACACCATCAATCAACTACTAATCAGCTTATTGTCTGAACAGGCCCAATAAATCAGCTTTCATTGTTACTTGAGTAGGTCCCTTCTTTTGGTATAGGGTACTATGTTTTATTTGGTGGGACTTATGTTTGGACCCACCTCTTCCGTCCACTTTGTTACTATGTTCAAGGTTGAAAAGATCATTCGGTCTTTCAGCATGCAGTCTATCCATCTGCAGCTTGTTTCGTCAATTTTCTTTTGACGAATTGCCCTAGTGATTACTTTGTGAGAGGTGTTATCAAAGGCACCCTTTATGTCAAGGAAGGCCTCGTTACTCCGGTTTGTTAGTCCTTGAGACCATATTATGTTGTTCTGTATCTAATGGTTCATCACTTATTTTGCATTCTGGAAAATGTACTTCGAGAAGTTCTACCAGAGTATTTTTCCCGTTTTGTGTATATCTCCATATTTTGTCTCTAATGAGTTAATTGTCCTTTAAGGATCTTTGGAGAGTATCTTATGGAGTCTAGCACATTCGGAGGTCTGTTCTACCTCTTCACAGTGTTTTCTCCATGAGTCTCTCTTAGCGATCCTCAGAGACTTGTTATATGACGTCAGAGTTTTCCTATATTCGGTCCACTCTCCGTCTTTGCTTGCCCTATTGAAGAGCTTTCGTACTTCCGCCCTCGAAACTGCAAGATCATTATTCCACCAGGGCACATTCATGTTGGTTCTCCTTGTAGTTTCGGGGCAGTTGCGATTGAATTTAGACACAATAGCTTCTTGGGATTGCTCCGCAGCTAGGTCTAGATCCACACTATTTCTTATCGTCTTTCTCACCATTTGAATTTCAAAGACTAGGTCCGCTTGATTGGCCTCCCAGTTAGCTTTCAAAATTCTTATGTGTGATTATATGTTAATTAATTTTTCAGTGTGTACCTATGTCTGAATAATTTTCATTATTTCAGAATAAATGAGACACGTCGGCAACAAAAACTCGATATCCCAGAGAGGATTGAAAAATTGAGATTGAATACGTCATGGTTATCGATTGTGAACAACTACTGAATCTCATTAAAACAAGGCTTAGTAGATTGTTGGATAATTTAGGATAATTGAAATATATAATTTAATTGATATAATAATATAATTGAAATATTGGAAATTGTTTCGAAGCGAGTCGAATTCTTGAGAACGTACCTACATGGAAGAATCTTGATTCAGAAACATTATTAGATGTCGCCTTAATAAAAGAAACGTGGGCTTTACAAATTGGGTGTACCGTTATAGGAACATACGAATACGTACTGAGACTTCTACTGAATCTTGGATAAAATAGAAAAATGTTGTATACTTTGGCAAGTTTATCTGAAACCGTGAAAGGAATGCAGTCGAAATATTCGATATTGCCATGTTTAACTATGAAAAAATAGAAGAACTGATTATGTAGTGATAATGATTATAAATGGGTCTTTTTATTATTAACAATATTAAAAATATGATTGAACGTTCATTTTATAATGTGCTTGTTTCGTTGGATTTATTCTATTAACATTATTTTCCAATTTATGAATATTAAAAGAGAACACTTTTCCAAATTTGTTATGGGATTCTTAAAGCTCTGGCAATGTTGTACGAAAACCATAATGACCACACCCTCCGATTACATAATTGGTGATTTTTATCGACCAGGTGACTTCTTATTGGCAAGCGCGTGCGTATGTTCTTCCCTCTCACTTCGTCAATTGACTGATATTGATTATCCAGTGGTGTTCGTATTGTCAGTTACCTTTGTAATTTCAGTTTTACTTGGTAAAATAGGTACCGTACGCCATTTGTACGTTTGACAGATATACGCCATGTTTTTGCTCCCCTCTTACCGACGCCCCGTAGCTACAGATAAACTTGCCAAACTATACCTACCTATACCGTGCACCACATCATTTCGAATGCGTTCCATATGTGCTCAGAATGCCTTCATTCCATTGTCAATTTTATGTCATAGATATGATTTGAGGGCAATGTGGAAATGGCCTGGAAGAAGTAATATATTTTGATTGGGTGGAATAATCATTCTACTTTAAGGTATAATGTATTTACTCTGGGGGAATTTAATGACTCTAGTCTAGGTGTATAGGAGTTTATTGTTAGGAAAAAAAAAAAAGAAATGATAACATACGGTATCCATCAGAAGTAAGAAAATTTGAAAAAAATAGATACTTCATTGGGCCCGGAATAAAAACTAAAAAATATTCCTTATAAAATAAAAATAAAACTCAACCATAACATGTTCTACAAAAATAGGAAATATTTGACGGTGCTTCTGCCCATATACTTCTTAAGTAATTTTATAAGTTGTAACTAGCCTATGATATGACTTAGAATGCTTTAGTGTCGGTACAGAGGTGGCCAGTCAAAACATTATTTATAAATTATTTTATAGACATTTTTCATGAACATCTGAACAGGGGACTGGGAACGATTTCAGGGAACTGAAGCTTTATAGTAATTTGTATGAATTGATTTTTTTCCACGGTCATGAGTGGAAATCAGTTCCTATGACATCAAAATTAAAACAGAAGTAGTCGATTATTCCCAAGGGAGTATAATGCTCCCAAGAGAGTTTACATTAAGGAAAACGTTTTTCATGCGAACAAAAGATAACATTGGAATTATTTATTGACATTTAAATTAAATGTTACATTTGTACAATTTTCTAAATTAATTTTAGAAGGAATATTACTTTCTCTTACATTTACATTTTTTGTGATTGCGCTAGTGGTGGTACCTACTGAAAACTGATTAGCAATTTTGGTCTTATTTTTAATGGAGTTCTCGACATAAACCTCAGCGACTGTCGTTGATTTTCAACCATTATGTCGTTATTATTGTCGTGATATCCACACTAGCACCTTGAAAAATCTCTGTGTAAGTTTCGGAGCGTAACCAGACGATAAAGTTTTTGTTTTTTTAGTTTATTCTTAGTAACAAATTTTTTTTGCCCGCACATTATTTACTGCACCGAGAAAAAGATTTATTTGTGACAATTGAAATCTTATTAAGTCAAATAAATATGATTTTCCATATGGCCTAGGTAATATTTAATTTGTCGTTGAGAAAGGAATTGTTTCAAGTTATTTATGAATGAAACCATATTCATTGTCAATAATAAAATGAATTATCTATCGAAAATTATATTTATTTTTGTGAAAATGTATCATGTTTGTCTCGAACATTATTTATTAGGGAACAATGACAAAATAGTTATATCAACCTTTGAAAGCATTTAAATTAAATAAAGTAGTTTTCCCATGACAAATACTTATTTTGCAGGCTAACTATATTGTTTTATCATAAGATAAATTATTCTATGGCAGAATGACATTTCTTTATCATAAAAAAATTGTCTCGGTAAAATATATTTTTTTGCCATAAAAAAATATATTGTTTGGGTTAACGATATGTTTTTTATTTGTAAAAAATGTATCGTCCCAGCAAATTATATTTATTTGCTGCAAACGAATGTTTCTTAAGCACGTAAAGTGCCATGGGGGATCAACGCTGTCCCCCAGATTGCTTTAGATTTTACGTCCGTTATGGCCATGGGGGGTCAATGTAATCCGTCAGACCACAAAAATTTTGTGCAAACTAATGCAAATTATATTAAGAAGTGTTAGACGGGTACTAAACAAAATAAAAATATACTTGGTTTTAGCATAAATAACATTTTTCCATTTTTTTAGGTCGTATGTAAACTAATACAGTTTTCTTCAAAAAAATTTTTATTTTAGATAAGATATATGTAAATTGAAAAACATTCCAAACAAAAGTGTTTCTGACATATATTACATCGTAGTTTAGTTTTAGGGGTTTTATTTTTTGCAGTTGAACGACCAGATTCGGCAGAAATCCTAGCATAACATTGACTGCAGGCTCTTTTCTTCTCGCTGTCTTCTAGAACGTGTGTAGAATTTTCAGCATTTTCAGGAATGGCAATCTCATCACATTCTAGAAACCCTTTTATAACTTCTTCGCGAAATTTAGTTATAGATATTTTATTATGGGTTACTTGTTGATGCAGTATATAAGCGTTCACTATTGCTGAGCCAACTATTAGTTCTATCGCTAATTATTTCCTATACCATTTAACTCCACGGCGCAATGAGGAGTTGTAAGATTTCATTTGATCGGATAAATCGATATATTCTTTATGTTTGTTATACTCAATAATGCTTTTAGGTTTCATTACGTCTCCTGATTTTTTCTTTTGGGTAACCATTTCTGGAACAAATTTGGTTGTCAACATCATAACATCCCTCTTATCTCGCCATTTTTCAATGAATATGCCAGTATTACTTTCTTAAGCGATGTGTTCACCTCGTTAAGGTTTTTTTTGAACAACCATTTTTGAGTTATTTTTTTCAATTGCTTCGTAACGTTCCTAGAATGTATGATTTTTTTTTTCAGTAGAGCAGCTGCTAGTTCCACAGAAGTATAATAGTTATCGACTACGATTGTGCGTCCTTTGTTAATTAATTTTTCTATAAGCTTTAGGACAACAGTTGAAGGTACAGTGTGTTCTTGGTTATTATCCTTTTCTTGTCCACAGTAAATTGACAAATCATAAAGGTAACCATTTTCCAAGCACAATTTAAACAGTTTAACTCCAAACTTATGACGTTTGTTACTAATATATTGCTTAAATTTTTGCTTGCCTTTGAAGGGTACTAAAGTTTCGTCGATACAAATAAACTCGCCTGGTATAATTGGGATTTGAAAATTATTAATCAACTTTGATACGAGAGGTGATATCTTATATAAACTGTCACCATCCATCACATTTTCATTATTTGCAAAATTCCAAGTTTTGAGTAACAATTGGAAACGGTTTCGGGGCATAATATTCTTCATAAAATTTACATATAGGTTAGTTTTTGACCAATATGATGAAATTGAGGGCAACTGAACTAGGCCCATCCACATAATACACCCCACAAACTTTTCCATTTCAATAAAATCGGTTTCTTTCTAACTTTGTATTCGAGATCTGGGTGTAGCTCCACTGACTTTTGGTTGTTCTGCATACAAGTTTGTTCCGCGAACACACAAATCAAATATTTCATCGGTAACAAATATTTTATAAACTTTGTAAGGTGATTCGTTAAAAAACTCAAAGGTTCATTCTCCTCTGCAACATTTTCATCGGCATAATCAATGTTCTCTTGAATAACTTGTTCGATGATGTCATCAATGTTTGTTTTCGATTCTGAGTGTCTGATTAATTGGACATTCGAACTTGACGAATCATCTAAAAACACCATTCTTTTTGCAGATGTACTTGGCAAACTTTTTATTACGGGAGACTGGTTAAGATTTCCCTCTGATGAATGAGAAAATCTTATTTTCTTCTTTGGTGTTGCACTGTCTTCTTCTGAACCCGAGAGTTCGGAATAAGAACGCTCATATTCACTCACATCGGGCGAAAAATCGCCTTCACTGGCAGAAAGCACTTCATCCCACAATGTTTCGAGTATTTTTTGTTCTTTTTCGTAACTATTCATTGTAAATAAGCACAATACGATAAAAAACGGAACAACCAGCGCAACGAATAGTAGACTACTGAGCAACAAACAAATGAAGAAGACTGTACACAGACTTGTCTCGACATGAATAGGTGCCGGACGCGTCGATCCCCCACGGCCACAAGAGCTGCCACATCTCTTGTGGCCGTGGGGGATCAATGCGGGCCGACAGAAAAAAAATTATATAAAAACTGTTATATTGTGTTTTTTCAAAAAACGCATCTAAAACGTTATTAAGTAACTAATAAAGGACCAAAATATGGAATAAAAGAAACTTGGCCAGATGGGACGGTTTTCTCAGCTTTACATGGTGGCACTTTGGGTGTTAAGATAACTATCAATTTTTACTAAAATTAAACATATTCATCATAACCGAACCATAATTTTGATAAACAATATATTGCGTCGCGCTTGTTTTTATTCTCGAGTTTTCATTTCTGAAATTTGTTTTCTGGTTCCTTTTTACTTCTTTTTTTAAACATTTAAGTCGCTTCTTTTCTTCTTGTTCAGCTAATTTGACAGGATCATTTTTTATTTTTTGCATCTTTTTTCTTTTGTTCAATTTGTTTTTCGGCTTCATTTTGGTCTAAAAAAAACCAGTTATTTTGATAAATAAGTGGAAGTTAAGGCATAGTGCTAAATGGGAGTACAAAACGAACTTAAGATACAAAAGTGTAGCCGATTAATGCACATTCATCAGTCCCCTCACACCAATATTTCCATGAAACTGAGAACAGGGGCATAAGAATTTTCAAGTTATTCTAACTAATTGGATCCAAATCTTTGATAATAGCTTATTAACATTATCGAACACTCAATTGTTTTGATTTTGAAGGAGTTGACTGGTCCAACACGTGTACACACCAATGAACGGCGAAAACCGGAATATGTTATGTGTAACTGATGTTGAGATGCACAAATAGATTTCATTCCAAAGTAAAGTCTTTCCAAGTAGCGAAAATAATAACAATCTCAGAGGACTGATAATTGGAACTGGGGACAAAGTTCGATGAATTGAATAGTCGAGCTTAGTAACACTAGTATCGATACAAGTAACTAATATAGATTATATACAAAACGTAATTCCATATTAAATTAGATAGACGATTTGTTAAGCCGGGTCCAGACTATGTAACATAACACGTTAAATAACAAAGTTTTGTAACTTGTTAGAGAAATTCAAGTAAAAAAGTTATAAAACACAATGTTATAAAACAATTTTCTTGCTATACAACATGTTTTATGTTATCCATTAGGTGTCGGTAAAGATCAAAGAAAGTTATAAAACTTTGTTTTATAACACGCCACGACTTGTCCACACTTGTTTTATTAACATTTACTGCAGCACCAGCGGCGTTTGAATTTAGTATTGCCAGAACTGTCGCTTTGCACAAACTGGTTTTTCTATTTTTTTTTCACGCGATGGAATGGTCAAAAGAACTTACCACTCATTTGATTGAGTTATTTCGTGAGTATCGAGTATTATGGGATCCTACCTTCATGGATTTCAAAAACAGAAATAAAAAACACGACGCATGGACTGAACTAGGTGCAGAATTGAAAACAAATGCAAGTGAAGTTGAAAAAAAAATGCGTATGCTTATTGGGCAGTTCCAGCGGGAGTTAAAAAAAGGGAGGAGTGGTGATGGAGCTGATGCTCCGTATAAAACAAAATGGATTTTTTTTTAAATGCTTTTATTTTTAAAAGACAAAAATAAGCCACGACATTCTACTGAAGGTGGTGTATCCCCCGAACAAGATACACAAGATGCTAGTGACAACAAAATAGCAGAGGTAAGTACCTTACATTTTAAATTAATAACCAATTTGAAGTCAGTAATTATTCTGCCACAGTACTTTTCCCTCCTCACTGGTAAAGAATAAAGAAAATTCTTCTCGTATTTCCTTGCCTAGTACACTGGGTTTTCTGGGAATCCTTTTAAGTCTTAGCAAAGTACCATTTGGCTGACCTTCGACTCTCCATGTACCGGGTATTAGCTCCCCGGTAGACGTGTCTTCCGAATCAAAAGTACCTGGTGGACAGTAGGATGAAATTGACTGACCTTTCCTGAGAAAATTGTGGAGATAACAGCATCCTAAAACTATCTTTTCTGCTCTTTCGGGCTCAAGAAGCATTGGTTTTCGTAACACCCTGAATACGACAGATAAAATTCCAAATGAATTTTCGACTACACGCTTAGCTCTACTGTGTCTATAATTGTAAATTCGCCCCTGTGAACCTTTCTGTTGAGTGCCTGGGAAGGGTGTCATAATATGCGGTTGCAAAGCAAATGCCTCATCACCTAGAAATACGAACGGTGAAGGTGATGTTCTTCCTGGTAATACTTTCATTGGTGAGAGATTTAAGGAAGACGTTTCAAGTAACTGTTTAAATGTTGTGTTAGCATATACTCCGCCATCAGACAAACGTCCTTGGCAACCTACATTTACATAGGTAAAACAATAGTTAGCGTCAACTATTGCTAAAAGAACTATACTGAAAAATCCCTTGTAGTTGAAATAGTCGCTTCCAGTGTTCATTGGAGCTTGTAAACATATATGTGTTTTCCATCCATACTACCACAACAGTGAGGGTAATTCCACTTCTGGTTAAAATCTTCTGCAATTTGTAGCCATGCTTCTTGATGTTTAGGCACCTAAAAAAAATTGCTTTACAGTTTTTTTTTTGTTGTAGGAAGAAGATCAACCAGAGTCACATCAAGAACAAGAAGTGCAAGGCGATAGAGAAAAGTCAAGTCAAAGTCAAGAAAAAACTGCAATAAAAACCATTGCACGTGTTCCTACCACAAAAGGTACCAAGAGAAGAGTGTTAGATACAAAATCCGAAGAAGCTTACACGGTAATGAAACAACTTTCAAGTAACGTAAAAAAACGAGATGACTTCGATGTGTACGGTGAATATGTAGCAGGGATCTTGCGGAATCTCAAAAGCAAGTCGGTTCTAGCTTTCGCGAAATACGAAATAAATAATGCTCTCTACCGAGCGGAGATGGCAGACATACCTACAAATACACCTGAGCCATCCACTACTCCGGCGTCCGAACCACCTGCATCTACTCCATTTTCACCATCTACAACAGACACTGAGGATCAATCATATAATAGACCTGGGTCATCTACCACGCCGACCGCTATAAATATATCCGATACTTCACCAATTCAAACAGACACTGAGACTCAGTCATACGGAGGCGCAGAAGACTTTACACAAATGCTTCTGAATTTGTAAATGTCCTGATTTTTTTTCTATTTGTACCTTTTCTAATGAATAAAGAGGTTTGGAAAAACTCTATGTACTTACTTTGATTTTGTCGCTTAAACAATCGATGAGAGCGTCGCACACTTCTGGCACAATATTCGAAATACTCTGCTTAGAAAATTTGAATAAATAACTTAAACTTTGGTAGGAATCTCCACTTGCTAAGAATCTCAACGTAACCGCCAATCTTTCTTTTACTGGTATAGCATCTCTAAATGTTGTGTCTTTTTTGCCTATTTTATGGCCAACTTTATTTATAAGGTATTCGAAATCAGAACTTGCCATCCTTCAAAAGTTTTTAAAACTACCATCACATTTAATGTCTCCTGTCAATGGGTCTATGTCATCCAATGCTAGATCCTTCAAAAGAGTTGTTCCACTATATGTTCCTCGAGCTCTTAACGATGGTCGTACCCAAAATCTTCGTTTAGACTTCACTCGTCGCCTACATAAAATCACGCAAGCTGCTGCTGCCAAAATTACATCTTCTACGTTTGAGGTCATTTTAAATACTACTGTCTCCAATGATAAAATGCGCACTAGTTTTGTTTAATTTTGTTACATAGTCTGGATGTCTCTGCTATTTTATAACAAGTTATAAAACAAAGTTAAACAACAAATTTGTTGTATAATTTGTTATTTAACATATTTGGTTACATAGTCTGGACCCGGCTTTAGAAGATAATTATTGTAGTTAGAATTTTGTACTCTAGACACACCAGGAAACTGAGAATTTGTCAGAAAATAGTCGATTTTTGGGTAAAATTACATTTCTTCAACTGGTTTTTCTCGTTTGTCCATTTAATTAAACTTGTTATTCAGATTCTCATGAAAAAAAAATCGATGTTTCTATGTAGAAACGTACAGAAAAAATGGAGCCGCAAGAATTCCTATTTTTGTAGAACTACCCATATATCTTAGTTGCATTATTTGAGCTTACTGTGCCTACTACTATCAATGTAGACGTAGATTATGCAATATTTTTCACATATTATTATGAATTTCTATACTTAAAAGTTCAACAAGAAAGAGAGATAGAATTAATTAAGGTATAATTGAAGGAATTGAATTATACACAGGTTCCGTTGGCGAATATATAACTGAAGTTACTCAGAGGTATTTGAGAAGTAATGAAGGTTAAAGTGTGATATCAGAAGTATATTAAGCACTAACAACTTTAAATTGATAATATTGAGTTGGAATTATAACTTATATATATTTTCCTAAAATACTTTCTCCTCTCCTTTCGGTAAACATTAATTTCACAGGAGAAATACCTGCAAAAGCGAGATAAGCCCGTGGACACGCCCTCTCCCTATTTTCACACCCTCTACAGTTTTGTATAGTGTGGAATGTGAAGAGAATGTGAGATCATGCAAAATGTGGTAGAAAATTATGTATCAGTTTTAAAATGTTTCAATCGAATTTAATTTTAATTTTTTTACTGCGTATTAATTAGAATAGCAATTCATGTTAATAGCATTAGCAATATTGGTATTGTACGTACAATGTTAACAATTCTTACCTCTAAATCACTCTCATGCTCACTAGTATGACACCAAAAAGGAGACAGGATGTGTGTTCCATTCATCGATGTTTTTGTGAAGGGGAGAGGTGAAAAAAATCACCTCAGTTGGAAATTCTTAGTGGATGCATTAGATGAAATGCTGTACCAAGTGCTGCACTTGATAATCATTATTCTTTACTTGCTAAAATAGATGTAGATTCCGAACAACTACTAATTGAGGTAGGTATTTCAATTTTACTTTATTTTACTAGGTATATGTACCTATTATTTCAACCAGTATTAACCAACCGTCATTTTTAAACTTGGTTGTGAACTAGTCTCAGCCTGGTCTCAACTAATAATTCTGTTTTTTTATTGTGATTTTCATTCATAGGAATCATTTGTTTTGACTAATTGTTGTGATTTTTTATACTTTTTTTTTAAATACCAATATTTTCAATGGGGCCTTTTTGTTTAATTACTGTAGTTAATTATACAAAAAAAGTTGAGTGATATTGTTAAGAAATTGCATTTTAGCCTGTAACCATGGTTTTTGTTAACATTCACATTTGGTCTATTCTGTTCTACGTTATCATTAGGATTTATAATTACATCATCGTCTGGTTTATATAATATGTTGATGCCAAATTTGCAAGATGCCACAACTATAAATTACATATATTTGAAGCACGAATTGGGTGAAAATGGAATACCTTGTGACTCAATAGACATCTAATTATTGCCTTTAGAAGTCCACTGGTGCGCTCAATCAAAATTCTAGCTGAAGAAAGATTTGTATTCAATCTTGACTCAGGTGATTTATCTGATGCAGGATCAGCATATGGTGCTGATAGCCCTGGTTCTAAAGGATATCCACTACCACCAACGAAATAGGTATTGCCTTCGTTTAAATAGTCTTGTAGCAAGGTCTTTACTTGAGAGCATAAGCCATATTGTAGCATCGTGGGCTGGAAATCTGGCATTCATATTATTAAGATTTAATTTGTTACCATCACAAATAATTTGCGTATTATGCCGTAGTATCCTTTGTGACAGTAGCATAGCCTTTTAGCATGAGAAAACTCCACATTGAAAGTCTCCTGTGACCTATTTCTATTTTCTCCAACATGTAATGTACATTACCAGGTAATTCGAAAGAATTCGAATTACCTCTCACATTTCTTTGAGTTCTTCCACACTGTTTCCTAAAAAATGAGTAACATAATATATTGTAACCCCCGAAATTAATTTACTTTCTAAGTGCTTTCCTATGAATTCGAATTTCGTCATTCATTAGTAAGACACCGAATATCAAAGCCATTTCCATTATTGAATTTAAATCGATTTGTGTTTGTTAAATTTCACGTTATAAATTTTATTTTATATTCGATTGCGCTGCTTAAATTTTAACAGATATCGAGTAAAAATAAGCGTCTTCGGTTAATATTTTAAGCCTTATAATACCAACGATAATACGGAATAGTATAATGAAGTAAGCGGATCGTCTAATTGTTAACCATGCTTTAAAATTTAAGAGCTGCTCACAGAATTGGTCCTAAAGTGTGTGTATCATTTCATGGTGCATTGTCACTCTATAACGAATACCAGAAACTAAAAAAAAGCTTTTATAAAACTGTTTTTATGAAAATAACATAGGAAATATTGTATTATATTTTATAGGGCAATATGGAAAACTTCAATAAACCTGATTTATAATGCTTTTATTAATTTTTCTAATATCTGCCAACATTTTTATATAATTATGTTTTACAATTTTTGCAAGGGGCTTTTTGAACAAATTCTGAAGTAGTATGTATTTTATAAAATATGAGTAATGTTATTTTATGTCGAAAAAGTTTACGTAGGTAACTATTACATTATTATCTATTACATTATTATCAACTATTACTATATAAAATTGCAAGTACAAAAATATAAGCGCATTTTCTTTTACCAGTAAATAATAATTATTGCTTTTAGGCGAGTATGGGTGCTACTTAAAATAACTGGCGCTACTATACTGTATTCAGTTAACTGGGAATCAATACAATAAATGAAAAAAATATCAAACTCAAATACCAATAGGAGGAGTTTCGGGACCTTTCAGTTCCACCCTTAATCACATCCCGCATCCCTATTGGTCCTTTCGTCGGAGTCTGCATTCTGATGATAAGGAGTCAGAACGGGATGTTCAAATTGATAGCGGGAATTTGTTGTTCCGGTCGACTGTGTTTTTGATCTCGTGGCAGGTTCGTCGTGGACATGTTATATTACAGTTGAAATGTGATTCACTATTTCTGAATAGTAGTTTATATTGTTATTATAGGCAGCACTTCTAGAATTAACTGATTCACTCAAATGGTGAGTATTTGACAAATTAAAATTATTATTTTCACAAAAGGGATTCCTAGGAAAAAAGTTCTCATTAATGATGTTTAGAGGTTTTCTTGGTTTTCATAAGAAAAGAACTATTTTCTGTATTTTTCTCAAAATTTAAATACATTTTGACTTTCATAACTATCTTTTGAAACTATAATCCTTCTAAAATTATAGGTAGAATATAATAGAAGCAGTAGCAGCAAGTCCAATTTTTTGCTCGGTATACAGTTTAGAAAACTATTTTCTTGAAATGATTCCAAAAATGAGCTAAGGTACAGTTAATTCATTCATGCTACACGTCCGTGTTTGAGCCACAGATATTTTTACAAAACTTTAACAATTGGTCCAGTAAATTCCAAAATTGGATAAAACAGATGTTACATTTTAGATTCGGACGTTCTGAAAACTCAATAAATTCATTATTTCTTGTTTGTTTTTCTACATCTATTATTCGTTGGGTCCAGTACATAAAACGTTTCTAAATGATTTTTTTTCATTTAAGTAATTATGTTTCAATTTTACTTACATATTGATTTTAACATCAAAAATTGATATCGAATTGATTATGCTTAAGCTGGTCTTGTTAACTTTCCCCCATTTGCAAGCTTGGTAAGAGATAGGTATATTTCATTATTAGTCATTATTTAAAATATTGGGTGAAATTTTGAAGTTATATAGTTGAAACTATAGTTTTAATTCAAGGGTATTGAAGAAATAAGTGTTATATAAGGATTGTGTAATGTTTCCCAAGTAATTACTTTTACATTACCCTAGATTACCGAATGCCGCTCTAAGTAAAATATCCTTTTCTTTAATTCTACATACTGAACATTTAATTATTTTTAAAATGATCCCCTTTATAGAATAATTCAAAAACTTTTGCCTTTAACATTAAAACTAAAAAAATTACAGATTTTATTTCATTTCGCGAAAAATAATGTTCATATTACAATTCAAGTGGTCTCAACAACTTAGTAGATGTGACAAAAGTAGGTAGGTAACTAGCAAATAATTAGGAAAATGTTTTTTCTTACGATCACATAGGAAAGTGACATGTTCTATGGAAAGTGGCCTTTATTCATACGCGTACGGATAAAAAAGCTGTCAAATGAATTTTTATTAAGATTGACCACCGACAAGCTGTCAAATAAATAATTTTTAATTAGATTTACCTATGTAATATCTAAATTTGAAGCGATCTTTTTGAGAAACGAAATTTTTGTCATTTTCTTGATTAAAAAAAATTTAGGACGCGGACGAGGATCGAACCCGCGTACTCTTCGTTAGGAGTCCGATGTTGTACCAACTAAACCAAATCACCTGTTATAATAGTAGGAAAATGTAATCGTCTTGAAAGGTATTCATTATAAGTATGTATGAAGTATGATGAACAATAATAATTACAATTTCTATAATTATCCAACCAATTGATAATTGTAATAACCTACCTATATTATATAGTTAAACTACATGAATTTTTGTCACTATTGATAGTTATTGTTAATTTTGAAATCAATTATGTTGACTTTAATTGTTACGCTTTGTGTATAAATATGTCAGATGTTGATTACACATTATTTGGTGAAATTATTACGTTATCGTAGGAGAAATACTGTACATTACTAGTGCGAAAGTGATTTTTCACACTCGTGTGAAGAATGTCACTTTCCGCACACGTTATGTAATATACTATTTTTATCTCGTTGTAAGTTTAAAAGTATTATTTCAGTTTCCTGTAATATTGTCGTACTTAATAAAGCGCGTTACCAATAGATATCGCAGAATAATAGTTATTCCAACGCTCCATAAGTTTTGAAAAATATTTTTCAAAGACACTGACCTTTTGACTTTGAAGTGTGATTGAATATCCTCAACGACTTGGGAAGTGTTAGAAAATAGCCTAGAATTATGACAGGAAAATGTTGTTTTGAGTGACTTTTCGCAATAGATGAAATCTCGTACTGTCCAAGCTTTTTGTCCCCAACTCGTTATGGATATGACAATTTATCCACGATATGATGAATTATGACCGCTTGAAGATTGTACAATATGTGACGGAAGTATGAGACTTGTCCCACAATCAATTTCAGTTCTCAAAATATCGTGAATATGAAAACGAATCGTCCAATGGTAATGGCTACTGTGAACTAAACTAGATCATAAAATAAGAAGCTGCAGTGCCTCCATACTTACTTGAAAATCTTATTAGTTAGTTAACTAAAACTATGAAAAAGAGAGGATCCGAGCATTGGAAAGATCTAGTAGTGCTTAGACAATCATAGATTCTTCTGGGTGACTACAACCTGTTGCGATCAAATGGATGCATGTCAAAGTGAAACTGTGTTAAGAGTTTTAAAAGAAATCCTAACGTGACATTGTCGACTGAATGGGCACCTGAGAAAGCACAAAATAGTGGAGGAGGAAGAATGTAGATTTTGTGCCATGAAAGAAGAAACCTCCATCCGCATACTTTCGAATTGCATGGCAATTCAGAATCCTATGGCACAGCACTTGGGTGATTACTGGACATAGAAGAGGGACATTAACCTGATTAGAAGCCTGTAGATATCCTAAAATTCCTCCGGGAAATATGACTAAACGGGCTATTAGTTTATGAGACTCTCCTCAGAAACTAAATAGAAATGAGAAAGCACAATAAATCCTTTAGGTCTCAGTGAATGTCACCCCAAAATACAAACAACTAAAACTATAAAGAAAAGAGTATAATTGAAAAAAATTAAGTTAAACTCAAACAATGTACAACCGGCCGAATGTTAGACGGCTTGAGGCAAAAGCCATTGGTTTCAACTAGATAATCAAAAATGAAACTCAATGTGTGACGGCTGAAGGTTGGACATTTGGGCAACGCATGGCAATAGTCATTATCGGTCAGAACCTTGAAAATTATTTTTGTAATTTGAACAGGATACTTGGTATAAGAAATATAATATGAAAAAAAGTCTATAATCCAATTTAAACAGTATCCTGTAATAAGCAGTCATTGAGAATAAAAAAAAAAAAAGGAAAAAACAATTAAAAACTGAGAATAAATATTGGACTATTGCATAAGAACAATAGAAAACGGTACTAAATTTTAACAATAAGAATAATGGAGCAGAGATTAATTTTCGAACTGAGGAAAATATTTTATTCGGACAATATTAATCCCCAGAAAAATTTACTTAAATTAAAAAAGTGAAACAAGAAAATTGAAGAACGTGTCGCGGGACACACGGTAAAAACTTTAGTTCCTTTTAAGCAGAAATCAAATTTTTTGAATCAATGAATAAATACACATATTAATATAAGAATTTATTTTACTCTGGATGAAACTTCATTTAACAGAAATATACAGTAGTATTAATTATAAAAATCTTATCATTAAGTTGTTGGCACAAATTACATATTAAGTATTCTATTAACTGTAATTAATAATACAATGTATGGTCACAATCAACATTTTGCGCCGAGAGACTAGCTCGCCGGCCGAGTCGAGGCACATAACGTAACAACGTAACGTAACGGTCAGATCATTTGCGTCGCGACCCCTCTCGCTCGGTAAGATTATTTCCTCGCTCCAACCTAACATGTAAAACTAAAGTTCTAAAAACTTTTCACTATCAGCTACCTTTTATCCAGAAGTAGGAACTTCAAGCAAACGGTAGCAGAGAGACCAAAGGCCATGTAGTTTTCGCATTGATTAGGAGAAACAATTACACAATTGCATACATTTTCAAAAATTATGCCAAGTTATTCCCAAAGGTCAACTCCATTCGGTAGAACAAAAACGAAATGGTAACTTTTTCAAAAATATGTTTCATAAATTATAGTTAATGTTTGATGTTTAAAGGACTCTCTTAACTTATGCTTGAAAACAACCAAATTGTTTCATATTATCTTTACTGCGTGACGGCTAGGTCGGGGACGACATGGATTCTCGTAGCAAATAAAACATATGTTTTAGTAGAACCTTTATCATCATGTAATAAAGTGAGTTCAGATAATCTTCATTGTTTAATTCAAAACGATTCATTCCTATCACTGTAGGACGCGGTTGACAATTAAAAGTATTTTTCTACACCAATATGTATATTATCCATTGTCTGCCCAGCTTACAGAATGGAAATCTTGGCCATATCGGTTAACTGAACGTATATGATTTCATATACATCCTAGAACGTATATGAAATTCACCAATCAGCATTCGCGTTTAGTACTCGTCACTCATCTTTTTTTCAATTTTAAGAAACGTCAAAATAACTTGTCAAAAAAAGTCTCTCCCAGAAGCACTGGATCAAGGATATTCATTTACAAAAGTATACTTAAATGAAATAATCCGTATAAATTAATAACAAATACTAAAAACAGAATAAAATGGGTATTTAAGGGACTATCGATGAACGTCAGTTCTTATGAAAGTATTCAATACTTCTGACATCACATTAGTATGAACCTTGATAGGCGAGGGGTAAGAGTACCAGACTCTCACGCGGTAGACCCGGGTTTGATTCCCCGTGAAGAAGGTTTTTTTATTGTTAATCTTATTTTTAAATAATTATTCTGCTTGATATTGATAACGACAACAGATAGACGTTTGAAATATTTAGCAGAATATTTATTATTATAGATAAAGGTACGGTACCCTTCGTGCGGGTGACCGAATGGCAGCATCTACTTATAACAATATTTAAAAAGGAAAACCGTAACATGATACGAATTGTACATTTAAAAACTGTACGTCTATCATAAAAAATTAGTGAAGACATAAAATTGAATTGAATTGGTACGACTATGAATAAAATTGTTGAGAATGTTTAATTTCAAGCTATATTTATTTTACAGTTTATTCAAATGTTTATTTTCTAGATTTTTCTTAAATGGGTCGTAGAGAAAATATACTGTTCGACTTGTGTGGATTGTCCATACCCACACTAGTTGCACAAGTCAATTTTATGTATTCATGGCACTAAATAAAAACTCATGCAAAGCGATCAGACTGTAATTTTTTCAAAATTTACAGTTCAATCCGGAATTTCACTAAAATTAAAGTTTCACTAAAGTGTACTTTTTTAGTTAAATTCACAAAATATACATTTTAAACTGAGATTTCATAAGAATTTAAAGTTTAAATTGGGAATTCCAGCCAAATTGCAGCTCAAATGGGCGTTTTTTTTACAGAAATCACAGTTCAAACTGGACTTTTTCATTTGAGTTCACAATTTTTATGACTCACTAAAAAAATTGTTACAGTCAATAAAATATAAATATCAAGGAATACATGGTGTTTGGTTCTATTTAGACACATGGATAAATAATAATCGGTGCTACTGTTAAATTATAATTTTTTCCCTGCTGAAAGTTGACATAACTCCACTATAGGGCCAATTCTATAAGCAACTGTTGAATTTTAAAGCATGGTTGAAAATTAGACGATCCGCTAACTTCACTTTACTATTCTGTATGCATCCTAAGCTTTAAAATATTAACGGAAAAAGCTTAATTTCAGCCGATATATGTTAAAATTTGAACCCTACTATAGACTAAGACTCAAAACATTTTTGATAGCGGAAACTTTAACAAATACAACTGGATCGATTTAAATTCAAGTGAATAATAAAAATGGCTTTGATATTTTAATGAATTAAGACATTCGAATTCATAGGAACGCATTTAAAAAGTAAGTTAATTTTGAGGATATGATATATATTATGTTACTCACAAAATAAAATATTTTTTAGGAAACAGTATAGGAGAATTTTGAAAGAATTCAAATTCTGTCGAAATACCTGATAAAACATTCACTAAGATTTTCAGACATGATAAACAAACTTGCATTCAGTCATACATTCAATATCCGAACATATACATGATAGTCAAAGACTTGTTCCTAAACATCTCTGCATGATATGTGCTTTGCTGTCACTTCAGTAGATTAGAGGTTAGAAATGGGGACAATTGATCTACTTTGCGAGTTGAATAGTTCAAATGAATCAAGTTCGATCTGTCAACACTGCTTTATTCAACCACATTTAACACCAACGTTAATAGTATATTAAGTATAAGGAACGATAAGGGATGTTTACCGGTCGACAGCAATTTCGAAGAAATTTGAATTATTTTATTCGAAATTTATTTCAATACGATCGCACAAAAAATAGTATAAGCATCTCGAACGTTAAGGGTGATACCGGTCTCCAGCAAAATTGGAGGCTTCGCTACGCTCAGCCTCAAACATTGCTGTCGACCGGTAAACAACCCTTACCGTTCTTAATACTTAATATACTATAAATTTCTTCGAAATGAACGAAATGTCAAATTATAGAATTATAGAATTGGAATTGTGTTATATTCAATAAACGTTAGAAACACATTTTTTAACGTGCAAACACTAGCAAGCTAAATTGAAATCAGCACTGTCTTTATTTGAAAATGCAAGGCAATATTTAATATTTTTTTTAATAAAAAATGAATTACCAGATTGAAAAGCGGTACATTTCTTGACGAATATCATATGGCGCTCATTGTTTAATAGTCTTCACAACAAAACTGTTGATATTTTATTTTTCACATTTTTGAATTGATATTTGTTTCAGCCAATGTTAACCCACTCAAACAATTCCAGTTCACCGGATATGGACTGGAATATGGACGGCGATAATACAGATGCTAGTACATCGTCTTCCCCAAATGTCCTTAAAGTGAATTATATACAGGATCAGGATTCACTTTCCGAAGATGACGATTTTTCTGATGAATTTTCTATTATCGACAGTGACGATGAAAAACGATCAGAAAGACATCAATCTCATCCAATAATTCAGGTAACAACTTTCGACTATTTATATTGAAATCTAAAATAATATGTATTAAACATAGAGATATCTTTATGGTATTAAATAACCAGATGTTAGTGACCAGCTCAGTGTTTACATACAAAATAGGTGTAATTGAATCAAATCTTTGCACAGCTTGTAACGTTGTAGAAGATCATAATACGATAGTAGCAATGTATATAGAGTTAGTTTAAAACCTCATGGGTGCTACGTAACAGATGTGCACATGACCAAAATCGGTACAACGCGAATTACATACCCATTTCTGCTTATCTTACTATTTCAAACACAGAATCGTTTTTGTAATTCACTTTCCCATAGCCAAACCCGAAACATTCACTTATTTCCATCTGTATTCTATACCTACAAAAAATAACACAATCCTTATTCCACCTAAACCTTATCTGGCAATGCAAGATAACCAGTACGAGTATGAAGATGAAAAATGTCAAAACCTACATGAGCTATACTTTTGCCCCAACGAAAAATCCATGATAGCTGCCGAATCTGACAACTGCATCTACCAATTGTTGCAACTAAAGACCAAAGAGCACCCAAAATGTATACCACTGCCTATAATAGTTGAAAACGAAATTATTCAAACAATAAACTCAGCACATTACATAGCAGTCTTCCCAGAAGAAACAAAAGTGAAAATTATTTGTTCAAAAACTGACTTCACGTCGCTGAAAGGTAGCTACTTCATTGAATTACCATTCGGCTGCAGTTTCCAAACACCAAGTAACAAATTTATCAACCACGAAGAAATAATATCAGGCCAACCCTTATTACTCCCAGAAATCAAGACAGAAAATAACGAACTATTCCACCCAAGAAAAATTAATATTAAAGAAATTCCTTTAGACAAAATTCATCAACTCCTAAAAGAAGAAAACAGAATTCAAGAAGTCAGCTTAGGAATTATTCCACACAACTACGCCTACATATGGTCTACGCCACTCTACGTGATACTTGCAATCATTATTTTTGTTGGCGTGCTCAGATCGAAATCAAAATGCAGACACCAACCTACAACAGACGATACCAAGCAAACCACCACCAAACCAAAATCAAGAATCAAAAATGTTCGAATTGAAGAAGACGAATAATCAATCCACACCTTGTATTTCTGCTTATCTTTTACTTTTCTTGCTATATTATATATTTTATTATCATTTATTCTTAGAACCTGTAACTGTTGCTAAAGAAGATGCCAACTCGGCATTTTCCATAGAACCTTCCTTTTGTACATTTTTTATTCAGTCTTAGTCTACAGCTTGATATTGTGTTTGACAATAAATAAAAATAAAGTTTTTAAAAACAAAGTTTCTGAAGAAACTTATATCATTCGCGGCAAAACCGCATGTATAGCAGTAAAGTTAAAAACATCGTCATTTGAAGTTCAGTTGTTGAGTTAACTTTACTGCTATACATGCGGTTTTGCCTCGTTGTACCTATTTTGGTCCTTTGCACATCTGTGACGTAGCACCCATGAGGTTTTAAACTAACTCTAATACAGGAAAAAGTATACTTCCCAGTCAACTTGCTAGCGTTGACCAACATTGAAATATTAGAGTGCACAGTTAGCGCTAGTGACCTTTGTTACATCAATGTTACATAATGTTAATAAATGTAGTCCACCTTAATGTATACTTGAATAATGCCTTCAATTTCAATGATAATAGGACGCCTTTGGGTAGTAGGATACAAGTGTACCAAATCTAATAACTTATGAACAAATATGCCTATGATAACTTTCCTATCGAAAAGTGTTCACAGCTATTTTTAATTTAATTAGTTTCAATCAATTTTCTTTCATTACCTTCACTCTTGTCATAACCGAATAAGTTTTATCCTAATTGATAGTTTTTAACACACAGAAAATGCTTAGGTAGGCTTATCTATTTATTTCTGTGCAGCGAGTCTCTGAGACTTTCATCACATAAGAAGTAACTGGGAACAGTAGATCTTTTAGATCTCAGTCAATATCAACCGAATATACAGGGTGGTCCTTAAGTGATTGTACATAGAAGTACAGTATAATCTTCACTTCAAAATATTGCGATTTAAATCAACTAGCCTTAATAAAATGTTGATATTAGGAGAGTTACAGGATGTTAAACATGAAATTTCAATTTTCGCTTCTTACAATAACTTAAATTGGATAATTATCGTACACACTACATTTCTCGAACGTAATTTCATTAAATAATAATCATGTAGTTAATCACTACCATGTGATTATCTCTAAAACCGTTAAGATTTGGGGATACTAACAGATATACCTTTCTTTTGTTGTAATGGCTTCAATTATTTTTTACAAAAGTAAGTACCTAAATGTAAAAGGCAAAAAAGTTTTGCGTACATTTGCCGCATACGTGGCCTATGTGGCGCCCTTTATAAAATACATCGAAATAGGTACAAAATTATGATTTCCCATATCAAAAACCCTCAACCTCATTTTTGTGGATATACGTCAAAAAGCGTTAAAGTTATTGTAAAAAAGTGGGGTACAAACTTACCCCAGACCCATAATTTCCAGATTATTTTTGTGAAAATAGAATATTCTGCTTCGTCCATTTAAGTTATCCTCCTTTAAACTTTGCTTGATGTATTTCTTTGTGATTTCACAAAATTTCCATGAAAAAAAAAAGTTCGACTTGGAGTACGTTTGTACCCCACTTAGAGCAGAAGCAGAAGCAGAATGAACGTCACATACGAACTATGCGATGCAATCGGAGGTTAACCGTACACGGGACGATTTTTATCTGTCTCAGTTCGCGTATGTCTTCCAACAGTCCTTTTTTATAATGAGTGGTTCAAGTGATGAAGAGGACGCTGTTATTTTTCATATGTACCATCAGATAAAAAAAAGGAAACAGATTATGGATACATCCGTACATAGAGCGGAGTTTTCATTGTCGGTTGTTTGTTGCTGCAAAAGAATTACAGGAAAGTGATAAATTTTTTTTAGCATTCTATAGAATGTCAAAAGAGTGTTACAAGAAAAAGTAATTCAATCACTGGAGAAATTCCATTTTTTAATTAAATCCAAGTACTTACCTCCATATTGCAAGCGAAACTATCGTCACACTCGAACTTTCTCGTTCTCAGCAGCTCGATTCGACTGACGCTCGAGAAGCAATCAATTCGACTACCGATCGACCGCAAATCGACCCGTTGGTGGACCGTGGACCTACGTTACATTACCTTCGAAGTGGAATGGAGGGAGAAACGCTTCGACTTCGAGACGCATCCACATCGAACATCGAATGCCAAACGACCCGTGTATGGAGGCTCTTAGTTTTTTATGCGACATTTCAAAGACTCACTTGACATGCGCGATTCATGTATAGGTGGTCCGATTCGTGTCATAACTAGTGTTGGGGAGAATCGAAAGATTTTAAGAATCGAGTACTATGTTCTCGAATACTCTCAAGAATCGAGTATTTACCGAGTACTGAGTACTCGAATACAAAGAAAGCATTTTCTATCACCCCCACTATTTATATATAAAATTTGAACGAAATATGATGTAGATTTATTTAATTAATGGATTCCACATCTTCGTACCCCATTTTTTTCTTCATTTGTTTCTCGGTTATAATTTTCAATTTCCTCGTCACTAACGTATAGTTGAAATAATACCCTTCTTGGTGTGCGTCATCGATTGTTAATGTCTTTCTAACACATTACGTAGGAAGAAATGGAAAAAAGGCAGGTCTGTGATTAATCCTAATCAAAATATCACAACAATGAACCGTTTAAATGTATTACAAACGTTAACCCTAAACTTTGACTTACAAAAATTTGATTGGTTGATGTTTAGATTACGCTCAAGCTCAACCTATCAATCGAGAGTTTAAAATACTATGAAGGCGTTACTTTCGTAGGGGCAATAAGTCTTACGTCTTTTTCTACTATCACACTGACGGCTCTTGACAGGTCTGTACTTTGTTGTTTACGGTCAATTATTATTTATGAAAAGTGAATATTAATGTTATTGTTTTATTTATATGAATAATACAAAAATATGCATGAATACACGGAAAAACATCAGTATTTTGAAAGTTCTCAAGTATTTTCAGTTAGAAAAAGAAGCTGGTAATTACTAATTGCATATCCTTTTCGAATTTGGCTAAATACAATCCTGATTATCTTATTTATCAAATTTAATGTTAGCTATATGTCAAAATAGCAAATAAAATAAACGACATGCCTAAAACCCGGATATACGTCACAATCGATGACGCACACCAAGAAGGGTATTATTTTAACTATATCACATGGATGACACGTGATCCTTCGCTAACATTCGACAATCGCGTCAATCGTCAATCTGCAATCTGCATTCGTTTGAACTTTTAACGGTATTTCTGCCAAGTCCAAAAACAATTTTTTAGTTGGTGACAAGAGGACAGAGGTGGCGTGACGTAAGTTGTATTGAGAAGTGAATAACGTAATATAGCGGATAGCGGCTCTTTAT